>PVIY010019214.1:0-46181 GCA_004026745.1 Myrmecophaga tridactyla
TAAATCGATGCAAATGTTCTAAGAAATGATGAATATGCAACTATGTGATAATATTAAGAATTACTGATTGTATATGTAGAATGGAATGATATCTTAATGTTCTTTTGTTAAGTTTTTTAATTAATAAAAAAGTTTATAAAAAAAAAACCAAAAAAAACCCATAGAGTTCAGAACCAATACAGAGAGTAGAGGGATGAAACCAAGTGAAGCACACAGAAAGAAAGAAAATGTCCCAGGAGAAGCCAGAAGGACTCATAGGAGCTGAAAGAACCATTTTGAAACCAACCCAGGAGAGAAGGGCTGGTAGATATCGCCATGTGCCTTTCCATATGACAGAAGAACGCTGGACACCATCAGCCTTTCTTCAGAGTCAACGTGTCTTTTTCTGGATGCCTTAATTTGGACATTTTCATGGCTTTAGAACTGTAAACTTGTAACTTAATAAATTCCCTTTGCATAATCCAAAAAAAAAGAGTCAAATTTCTAAATATATACAAAGCCATGTGGAAGGCTATCTGCCATTTTTTTAACAAACCCCAAAAAGGAGATATATATATATTCCAGAAGAGTTTGGAAAGTACTGTAACAATATTGTAAACACAGCTGCATGGAGAGGTCAGCTTGAGCTAAGAACATGGTCTCCCATCTTATAAATACCAATAGAAGTAACACAGGCAGAATCTCCTCCTATAACAGTTGGTGAAAATATCTAAAAAACCATTAATACTTGTAAATGAGACATGTATATAGCTTAGAAGGACATTACAATTCTGTTACATGGTTAATTGACACAGCTACTGAAAACCTTGTACATTTAGTTTAGTACAATGTGTGATTTGATTATTCATACTAAGTGCTGGATTGTTTCCAACATTCCTGAAAGACATGACTACCTTAAATCAGTTTTATGGCAAAGCTACTACCAGGTTTTTGAGAAATGTGTCAGATAAACTTTAAAACCGGTGTCCCCTTCTTGGTATTTTAAAAACTTGTAACTCTGTTGTGGAGAACATTATTCATAGAACAAGATAGTTCCTGGTTCACTGATATTTTTTATCAATATAGGACCTTTGACATTCTGTTCTGTGTAGGAATAAAGTTTAATTTTTTTCCTTGTTTCTAAAAGCTTTCAGTAACCACTTCAGTGTAATATTTACTGGAGAAATGAATTGGCTCAGTCTCTATTCATTGCATAATATGGTGATAGTGGTAACAAATCTAATTAATGCTAATAAATAAACTTAAACACAGTGACCTTGGCATTGATGGGATTAATGATATGAAGCTTTTCATATAACCCCATCAAGTGTAGCTAAGAAGCTTGTTTTAAAAATTAAGAACTTTAAACTATTTATTCAGATGAGAAAGTTAAGCTTAAAGGAGGCACATTCAAAGGTAGTTAGGTGTTCTCTTTCAGATTTAAACCTCTAAAAAATTAGTGTTTGGCCTTTTAGTTGTGTGTAATTTAGGAAGACCCATAAGACTACTGTGCCTTTCTAATTCATTAGTTATTCCTTGCCATTTCTTAAACCTCTAACTGAACTAACTACCATCATCTCTTGATTTTTTGCCTAACTACAAATTTTTACGTTCTTTGTTATGTTTTCCTTGTCACTACTCAGCTGGTTTGCTTTCCTTGCAGGCTTCTCTACTAAGAAACAGTTTGTGGCCTTTCTTTCCTCTCCCTTGTACAAGTTGAGGGAGTAGCGATGGAATGGGGTCCAAGGTCACATTTCAAATTTACCTTACAAGCTCTCTCCATTTTTGCTTCATTTCTAGGATCAGAAGAAAATCTTTGTTACTTGTTATTCTGTTAGTCTCATTAATACAACATTTCTTTTAACTCAAATATTTGAAAACTTTTATGTTGCATTTATGCATTAATTTGAAATCCACTGTTTGGAGCCAAGACCTGTATGGTAAAGTCAGTATATCATAGTTTCCGGTGTGAATGATTTATCCAGCTCAGATTTCAGGTTACTCATAGCAGTTTTTTTTTTTTGCATGGGCAGGCACCAGGAATTGAACCCAGGTCTCCGGCGTAGCAGGCGAGAATTCTGCCATTGAGCAACCTTCGCACTGCCCAGCAGTATACTTTTTAAAAATATTATATCCACATATACAAATATACGTGATAATTTTTTTTTTCTTTGCATGGGCAGGCACTGGGAATCGAACCCGGGTCTCTGGCAAGGCAGGCGAGACCTCTGCCTACTGAGCCATCATGGCCCGCCCCTGATCATTTTTTATGTAAGGAATGATATATGCCTGAAAGTGAGACCTTTTTGGTTTGACCTATTCATCCCAGAGTGGAAATAAAACTAGTAAGATTTAGCCTCAAGTTTGTAATATTCCAAATTTTGCTTCATGAATGCAACTGACTTTTGTAAGTAAATATAGATTTTAATATATAAAACAGGGTGTCAGTCTCACACGTCCAGCAGGTAACAAATGTGGGAAGCTGCTAGAGACTGTGGTCAACTTGAACAAGTAAGCCCTGCCTGAAGGCATTCCAATTAAAAAGTTTAAAAAGCCTTCTGCCTGCCAAACAATACATCCAGAATGCTGTCTGTTTTGTAAATATTAATTTGAATATCTTTGGTATCTGAAATTTATAAAAGGATGAAATCGTAAAGTATTAAATGCCTTGGTTCTATTTTGAAATAACGTTACTTAAAAATATAAGCATTAAGAAGTAATATAGGTGGGATCAACAATTCCACCCTAACCAAAAGGGGGAAAAGCAGTATAATTAATAAAGCATTAGTGGCAAAAAGAGTTCAAATAGAGTCGAGAGGCTACTCTGGAGGTTGCTCTTATGCAAGCTTCGGGTTAGGTAGACTTTGCTACCTATCAACCTGCTAACCCCCAACCAGGACCACTCCAGCGAATCCTAAAGAACACCTAGGGCAATATATGATTCCACAAGGGTTCCTTGCACTAGAGTAACTTTCCAGAAATCTACAACCTCTAGATGCGTCCCTGGTCCAGATAAGTCCTAACACCTAACCCAGCCTCTCCTGAACATCAGATAGTTCTATCTTCCCACCCCATATTAGTGACAAACCCTTCCAATATAAAAAATTTAGAATTGCCATAGCCCAAATAACCCTAAAGAGAGGTACAGAAAGATCAAAGGTGATGGTAGAGTTACACAGTGAAGATGGGATTTAACAAATGAATATGAATTCTAAATCATTAAATTGATATTTCTCTTAGTCTCCAGTATTTTAGAACAGTTAGAAGTAAAAACCTAAAATTGTAAAATTGCAACCCATATCAAAGTCTGAAATATTTTCTATAACTAATTGTGGTGCCAAGCTTTGAAATTTATAGCTTTTTTGTACATATATTATTTTTCACAAAAAAAAGTCAATTGTGATGATAAGTCTTCCAGCCTCCTATATTCTGGAGCAGCTAGAAGGAAAAATATGAGAAGATCGTATGGTAGCCCATGACAAACTCTGAGATCTATCCTTTAACTTCTTGTTGAAGAGTGCTTTGAAAACTATTGCTTTTTTATTTCTTTGCTTTACATATATGTGTTCTAGCTTGCTAGCTGCTGGAATGCAATATACTAGAAACAGAATGGCTTTTAACAAGGGGAATTTAATGAGTTGCTAGTTTACAGTTCCAAGGCAGAGAAAATGTCCCAATTAAAACAAGTCTATAGAAATGTCCAATCAAAGGCATCCAGGGAAAGATACTTTGGTTCAAGAAGGCCGATGAAGTTCAGGGTTTCTCTCTCAAGTGAGAAGGCACATGGTGAACACAGTCAGGGCTTCTCTCTCAGCTGGAAGGGCACATGGCAAATACGGCATCATCTGCTAGCGTCTTCTCCTGGCTTCCTGTTTTGTGAAGCTCCCCGGGAGGCGTCTTCCTTCTTTATCTCCAAAGGTCGCTGGCTGGTGGACTCTCTGCTTCATAGTGTCACTCTCTCTGAATCTCTCATTCTCCAAAATGTTTCCTCTTTTATAGGACTTCAGAAACTAATCAAGACCCACTCAAATGGGTGGAGACATGTCATCCCCTAATCCAGTTTAACCATTCTTAACTAAATCACATCAACCAGGGAGATGATCCAATCACAGTCTCAAACATACAGTATTGAATAGAGATTATTCTACCTTTAAGAAATGATATTTTGATTAAAACATGGCTTTTCTTTGGGGGCATACTTCTTTCAAACCAGCACATATGTTATATTATACAATAAAAAAAGTTAAAGAAAAAAAAAGATATAATATAGGACAGGCAACTGTGGCTCAGTGACAGAATTCTCACCTGCCATGCTGGAGACCTGGGTTCGATTCCCGGAGTCTGCCCATGCCAAAAAAAAAAAAAGTAATATAAACAAGTTGTCATGAAACCTAGTTTTCATGAATTCTATCTACACCTAAAATATTCTAAAATAATTTACTGGAAGATATTTTTTATTAGAAATTAAGTAGAATTTTCCTGGTTATGGGCTTCTTACTTTTATTATTTTAAAATGAAAGGACCAATATGGTTGTAAACAAGATTTGTATGGTTGGCTTCTGTTATTTCATAAAACTTCAGATAAATATCATTTTAATTATAATCTAAAATTTAAGTCTTAAAAAAATGGCAGATGTTAATTTAAAAGCAGCATATACTAATTTAGTTTGCTGCATTATGATGATCTCATGGAAATTTCATAAGCTTTCTTTTGCCCTAACTCAAAATGTATGTCAGATTTGTGAAAAATGTCTTTAGGCAAGAATTTTATCCACTTTAATGTTTACAACTTGTATAAAGCAAAAGAGTGTGTAATTATAGTAATATAATTTTGCTCACATCTGATGTTTGCCAAAAGATGAATGAAGTTAAAAAAAGATCTTCTAGTTATATCCATCTTTTTCATTTATTAGCTGGACTACTTTTATAAAGAGGAAGTTTTTGACATGCTTTATTTGGTTATCAGTTCAGTTGATATTGGAAAGTTCTTTTATTAGTCAGTTCTAAAAATGAGTTGGTTCATTAGCAGCCTCTATTATCAGGATCAGTTTTTTCAAAAGCGTTATTCATAGATTCGAGCATTTTTTGTGTATTTTAATCTATTGTTATTATTCTGAATAATGGTCAAATTATTCATCTTTGGACTGTAGGAGCCACTCCCAAATTGGCTCGAGTTCTTTTAACACAGCCCTAGCAGTTTTTGATAGCTTTCTGCTCTCTGCCATTACGAGATGACTCATTTTGTACATTTTTTTCAGTTTCTCATTGATTATAGTCTCACATGCACCTTCATATAAAAATAGTTGTCATTTCTGTTTTCATAGGTGCCAAAAATCCCTATTTTTCATAACTGCAGGTCATGCCATCAATAACAAATTGGTGTATGCATATGGATTTTGGGTCACTATTGACATAGTATTAAGCCTAATCTGACATTCTGACTCGTCTGGGTTTCTGAGGCTGCAACTTCCAGTTTAGTAGGAGGAACTGCAAGGTGGGAGTCTGTCAAAAAGAAATGGGGCAGAGAATGGTGGAAAATACTATTACTCCCAAATCTCATCCCAGGGATCAGGTCTCAGTGCTATGGAAAAATGTTTATGAAAAAATGGATTGTAAATCCACGTCGAACTCTGAAATATGTTGTACAATTGTGGTGCTGTGCTTTGAGATTTATACCTTTTTGTACATGTTATTTTTCACAAAAAAGGAAGTTAAAAAAGTTGATTGTGATGATAAAATAGTCCTTTAGCCTCCTATATTCTGGACCAGGTAGAAGGAAAAATATGAGGATTGTATGGTAGCCCATGACAAACTCTAGGATCTGTCCTGTAACTACTTGTTGAAGAGTGCTTTGAAACCTATTGCTTTTTTCTTTGCTTTGTATGTTATATACCATACAAAAACAAAACACCCTGTTGTCCTGTTTTATGAGGGGCCATTGGTATGGCTGCATAGATTTCTACTTTTTGAGGACAATATGAGGCAAACATAGCACTCCTCTGGACTATGGGAGTATCAGCACTAAAGGCGAATTTGATGCTATGTGGGAGGCAGTGAATGAATGGAGGTACCCAAAGAAAGGGCTACAATAATAGGCAAAGCGTCAAGGACTCTGGGACAAGATCTTTTGTGAACACATCAAGACACCCTCACTGGGATTCTTTCTTAAATGGTATTTTGTAGGGGCTGGAGGTCCAATATAACGTGCACTTACCAATTCCCACAGACTGATAAATTCTGAAGAAATTTAATTAAAAAAAAATTCATTATGGTAACATACAACATAAATTTTCCCATTTTAACCACTTTCAAGTATATGACTCAATAGCATTAACTACATTCACAATGCTGTATTACAGGTTTTCATTTCCACTGGGAAGCCAGGGCCCCAGATTTTGTGGATTGTGCACTGGAATAACACCAAGGTAGATGTTGAGTGTCATTTTGATTACTAACTAGCTGAATTTCCCTGGGAAGTCAACCATCTATTTAAATTTGGGAAGGTAATTCAAGTTAAGGCCAACTTTCATTCAATGCACAGAGATATATGGAGGCAGTACATGATGTTATTGGGAAATTTATTTTTAGGTCGTGTTGTATTTTAGCAATTTCACTGCTTTCTAGATAAAACACAAGTGAACTGCTCCTCTGAGGAAGCTCATGTATCATGATTTATATTTTTTACTAGATCGCTAGGCTTTAGCCATATTATATATACATGTAGTGAGATCATTCCCTCTAGTGATCTGGACATTAAGCAACCTATTTTAAATCTCTCAATCTTGAATTGCTTATATTTAAAATGTACAGATACTAAATGCCTACTTTAAGAAAGATGAGGGCAATTCTAAGAAGCCAGTAAGATGTATACCAAGGTGTTCTGAAAGTATAAAGAACTATACAAATATTAGTCAGCACTTATTTCATGCCAAGTGATTTTTCTTTTAAATAGGGAAAAAAAAGTCATTAGGTATAACCTTAGTTACAGAAAATGTTACTTTTCAAATAAACCTACTACAAAATGTTCATATGTAAAAAAGGAAATTTACACTAAAGGAATATTTAGAGTAAATTATTTTGTTATACTATGAAAGAACTATTTTCATTTATGTCAAAATGTCTTTACTGCAAAGCATAACTTCAGACAACAATCTTTTTTTTGCATGGGTAAGCACTGGGAATCAAACCCGAGTCTGGCATGGCAGGTGAGAGAACTCTGCCTGCTGAGCCACCATGGCCGGCCCAACAATCACTTTCTAAGTTCAATTTCCTCACTAAAAAATGATTTATTCTAACTGGATTAGACATTGAAATGTGCAGAGAAAGCATAATTGTTTGGTAATATGCGATAAAAGTATAGCACAGATCCAATCTCAATTAAATGAAGAACTAAAAGGAAAAAGGGTTTTTAAAATAACTATTATTTATAATTCTTTAGCTTATATATACTCCCAAAATTGTGGCCATTTATTCCATTTCCAACCTTTATCATGTTTTATGTTTAACTAAGTTATTTCACCAGTACCCACGCTAAATATATTTATTTCATTTAATTACACACATTTTTAGTGATCACATTGTCCTAAGCAGAGTTTACAGAGATGAAAAGGCATAGTTTTTGCTAGAGAAAAACACACACACACACACACACACACACATTAGGGCCAGACATAGAAACTCAGTAGTATACCTGGGAAGTACTTTATTTTACCCTTCCATGGCACATCTTGATCCATCAAGTTACGAGGCAAGAGCACATAGCTTTCTGACCTCAGCAATGCTCTATGTCTTCAAAGGATAAATTTAAAAATCTTTCCCATTTTGTGAATGGTGTTTATTCCTATCTAAGAATGCATGCACATGCAGGTATTTTTCCTTTGAACAAGGATTAATATTTTAATGTTAAGTTCTGAGTATTTGGCAGTTTATACACATTCAAGACACTCGAAATAACTTATCTATTATAGGTCTAATATCCAAGACAAGGTGTTCATATCCACTAACATTTTCTACATTGTCTTATACCTGGGCCAATTCATGTTGTATTTGGCGAGTAAACTATAGCAGTTAAAAAGAAATCCTTTGTTTTGTAGGAATTCCTCAATTTATTCAAACTAAAATACAGAATTTTTAATATGACACATCATGTACTAGGTTTTTACCTTTATAATTTAAACAAATTGTTAATAACTTGACTCTAGGGTACTGTTAAAAGAAACGTTTTGAATTTTATTGATACATTAATGTACATTTAATGTGATGTCTCTCCGTGTCTGTCAAATGAAGTGCTTTTTCTTATTTTCATTGCCAGTTGCTGAAATACAACCTCATGTTTGAGCCCTAGAAAAGATAAAGCATTTGAGATTTACCATGACTGTCAACCTTAGAACATTAAAAAAAATGTCTTTAAATGTATTGCCCTTGTAATCATGTATCTCAGAAGCCAGATCCGTATAGCTTTTTTCAACAGAAATTCAGGTTCGGGATAGGATCATCATAGATAAGACCAAGGACAATAATTCCTAAGCAAGCAACCTTTAGTCACTGAAATGCTTACCTTAGGAACTTCACAATCAGCTGGCCCCTCAATGGACAGCAATCCTTCACTGTTAGCAGAAAAAAGACAACCTATTTTGAGTTAGTTTCAACCCCAGATGGCTTATAAGCTAGCAAAGCCATTAATTATATAAGGAATACCCACGAAGAAATTTTCTGAGCATTGGTCTTATCTCAGAAGCCGAATCCGTACAAACTTTTTCTTCAGGTAATCAGTTTCGGGATAGGTTACATCACTGAGCAGACCAATCACATGCGTACACATTAAGCAACTCCACTGACATTTACCATAAACCAAAGCCACGGTGAAATCTCACAATATTAGAAATACTTACTTCAAAATGAAGTTTCATTAGACTTCAATAGTTTCATTAGACATCAGCAAAGGATGCTGCAGTTCAAAGGACAAAGTCATTTAGTTTATATATGGTTTATGCATATACATGCTCAATTGTAAAAGTCGGTTCAACACACACCTTTTTAAATTGTCAGCTCTTAACGACCTAGTTTCCCCGCGGTTTTGTATCTAGAAATTGAAGCAAACTTCAGAAGATTCATCATTTTCCATTTCTGGAAATCAACATATTCCTCATTTAGTTAAAAACAACAACAGCAAAACAGAATAATCTCATTAGCCCTCTAAAACCTTACCTTAGCATGGCACACACCAGCTCCGATATACCACTGATAGTGCGCCTACGGAGGAGCGGTACTTAAAATTACATCTTCTAAAATAAAGTTTCATCTCCAGGCTCCTTCATTAATCTGAATTGCACTCAACGCCGGCTGGGCATAATACAGAGCATATTCTCAAGTATGATTCGTGCTGCATATTTTAAAAAATCCATCCGTTCTATTTGAAAAGCACTCGCTGTATTAGTAATGGTTCATTACTGACTCCCAAAGCTTGGAAAAGGGTTCTCCCGTCCCGTTCTGGTTTATCCGGCTGCTCGAGACCAGCACACAGTTCTCGCGCGCGGCGCCCGCAGTAGATCAGCTGCCACCTCATATCTAAGCAGGAAGCCAGCAGCCATGACTCGAGGCACATGGCGGTCTGGGTACATGTCTATCACGTGAAAAAGAATATACTGCTTTTAGCGCAAACCTCTAAAATGGCCTCACAGTACAGCAGACACCCAACCACATGCGCGTCACCTTCCCTCGTTCGGTTATTCACCCACGATGTCCACTCACCTCCAAGCGGAGAAAGATCTGCCAATTCCCGACGTAAAAGACCGAGCTAGCCGGCCAGCAGCTCCCTATATAGCCTCTGCCCAGTCAGAACGAGGTCGCCCCTCCCTCTCGCAACTATTGGACGCAGGAGGGCCGGGGGCGGGGCCGTTTCCAGGGGCGATCAAGCGGGAGCGCGCGCGGCGGTTCTTTCCTTCGGCGCCCCTTCCGCACGCCGTCGTGCCGGAGCGTGCTGCGCCGGACTCCCTGTCGGCTGCGCGCGCGCGCGCCCACAATGCGGCGCGCTGCCATCGGTCGTTTCTCAGTCTGGCTGGTTACCCATCCCTACGTGGCGCGGGAGTGGCGCCAGAATTCAAACTGACAGCTGTAGTTGGAGGCTGTGCTGCCGCCTGGCTCGAGCCAAGTCCGTCAAGAACAGATTGGGCGACCCGGCGTCCGGCGTGCACCTGAGTTTCGCCCTGCAGTGCGGCCTCAGTTTAGGAGCGATTAAGAGAAGCCGTTGTAGCTGACTGGCGCCAGTGGGGAGTTGACACCTAGCGGCCGCTCCAGAAACTTCGGAGGGCACTGACTGCAACTCGCCGGGAAAGTGAAGGTGGCTGGCAGAAGTGCTCAAGTGAACAATGTGCGAAAGCGCGGAGTTTAGCCTCCTGTTCACAGCGAGAGTAATTAGACTCTCGGGAGGGTCACCCCGCGGTGCAGCAGGCCCCCCGGAACCGTGGACGGGCAGCAAGGCCTAACGGGGCCCATCGCACCCCCCCCCACTCCTGTTTACCAGTGTTTCGTTGTGCCGAGCAACGTCCCAAGCGCTCTGTAATCATCCTATATAATTCTCACTAAGACAGCACACATTCCACTTAGCAGAAGAGAAAACAGGCCTACAGCAGTTGAGTAATTTACTTAAGGTCACAAACAAAAAATTTGCTATTTTTAATTTATTTCTACTAAATCAGTTATGAGTGCACGAGAAGGATTAACCTGAGAAGTATCCTAAAATAGTTTGTCCAAACGACAAACTTAAAAAATTCAAAAGCAGAATTTGCAGAATTTGCAGAAAAGCAGGTGGTTCTGTGGCCGAGTTCTCACCGGCCATGACGGAGACCCGGGTTCATTTCCCGGTGCCTGCCTGTGCAGAAGAGGAAAAAAAAAAAAATCAAAAGCAATGATTGTCTTCATTTGCGTGTGAGTGGATATATGTGTACGCACACACACTTATAAATACATGTCATTTCAATGTTTCCGCATTTGAAAATTCAGGTCTGGATTTCTTTACATCGTAGAACTTATTAATTAGAATAATTTATGTGTTTACTTATTGTTTGTCTTCTTACTAGAATGCAGGGAAAACGTCTGGTTTTATGCACTCATTTCTCTTTGGTAGAACAGTGTATGGCTTGAAGTAGGTTGTCAGTTGTTGCTGGCTGGATGAATGGATGAATCTATGCAGGGGCCTTTTAGAAAATTAGGATGAAGACCACAAAAGTAATAGTGAAAAGCAAATTTCTGAAGCAGGAACCATATGAAGAATTTATGTGGCTGAGAATTATATAGGCTTTTTTTATATTGCTTTGTAATGCACAGTGTATATTTGTATATTGTATATTGCTCTTAGTAAAAGAAATAAAATAGTATAGAAGAATATAAAAAGCAAAGTAAAAATTCTCCCCACACCTATAGAAATCTCCCCAGTTTTACTCTCCGGTAGTAACCACTATTAACTTTTTGGAAACTTTCTGTGCATATACAAATATATGTACATTTTTTTTTTTTTACAAACAAGTGGGATTTATATACTCTTTTCCAACTTGCTTTCCCCCCCCCTTATAAATATTGTAGACATTTTTCCATATCAGAACATATAGATGACCTTACTCTTTTTCAGAGGTTGTATAGTATTCAGTCGGATATTTCATAATTTATTTAATCAGTTTCCAAATTTTCACTTTTTCAAAAAGTGCTGAAATAAACTTTAGATATATCATAGTGGGCTTGTGAGAATTCTGCAAGATCAATTTGTGAAGGTGGGTCAAATGTTATATGCACTTAAATTTGTGATAGATATTACCTAATTGTTCCCACCTTCTTCCAACCCCTCACAAGAAGGTTCTGTGTTACGATTTTATTTTGCAGTGTATTTTGCTAATTGAAAAACAATAGGTTTGCCATATAGGGTGATAATTGCTATATAATTGAAATCGAGGACTATTACTCTCTTTATTGAAATCGAGGACTATTACTCTCTTTATTATCTTTGAATCAATGTGTGCTGTGTTGAAGACTCAATATTACCTGGTCAAAAGGGATATAAAACAATGATTCTCAACCCCGATTTATCAATTGTATTACCTAGAAGCTAAAAATGGAAAGATTTCGGAGCCATAACCTAGAACTACTAAAGAAAAAACCCCCAAAGTCGATGTGAATAGTGTCTCATTGTGGCTTTGATTTGTCTTTCCTTAATGATCATTGATGTTGGACATCTTTTATGTATTTGTTAGTCATTTGTTTATCTTTTTTGGTGAAATATCTGTTTGAGTTCTTGCCTACCTTTAAATTGTTTTGTTGTTGTTGTTGGGTCACAGGAGTTCTTTATTACTTTTGATTTATAAATGAGTAGCTCCAACAGAAGGAATGTAAGAGGAAATTAATCCAGAGCCTGATCATGGACAACATGGCCCTCCAGTGAACATGTAGGATAACTGTGAAGCTACTACACAGTTAGCTGTGTAGGATCCACATCCTTAGAGTTACTACACAACTCTAAGGATGTGGATCTCTTTAAGAAAAACAAAATAAAGGATGACGCTATCTGTCATTGTTCCCAGATTTAAAACATCAAACAAATGGCCACCAAAAGATTGGAAGTGATTTAATAAAGACTATATGAAGATCAGTACTGAAATTAAAAGTGTCTTTGAAGATTCAGCATACTGAAAATAATTCTCATATTAAGTAACAAACTTCCAGATGAGATCATCATTTTAATCCTTTTTTTTTTTTTTTAATGAAATGCTCATTGAGCCCCTGGTTCCTGCAGTGTGTTTCAGGGAAGACTAATATGAATACATAAAATTACTTGTCCCTCCTAAAAGAGTTTATAGTTTAGTAAGATGTGACAGATTGTCCCCAAAGATGGCTGTCAACAGTCCTTCCACTCTTTATATGTACATACTGGCCTTCCATTCAAGAAGTGGAGTCTATTTCCCTACCCCTTGAATCTAATCTGAATCTGTGACTTCTCTTGATCAATAGAATGTGGCAAAGCTACATTCTGAGACTTCTGGATCTAGGTCTTAAGAGATCTTATAGCTTCCACTTTCACATTTAATAGAAACTTACCCATCATTTAAGAAGTCTTTGTAGGTACCGTATCCTTTGTTGGGGGTGGGGGGCATACCCCTTAGGACTGTCCTGGCTCCGACCTTCATATATACCACTGGTTCTGAGAAACTTGTTTCAGCCTCAGTGTGGTTGTCTGGGCGGAATCTGTATTAGACTTGAATCCAGATACCCTCATAGCACCGACCCAAGGAGCTCTATTATGTTACTGTACCTGTCTAGTCACTGGTTCTCTCTTCCTGTTTTCTAGCCCACAAGGTTTTGTTGTATCTTCTAAACTGTTTGTAATAATGCTTCTTGCCACCTAGCACCAGAAGTCTGGTACTTGCCACCACAAGGACCTTTCCAATTACTCCTTACACATGCATTTTGTGGAGGGGCAGGAAGGAGGTAGCACTTTTCAATGTGCTTGTCCTGGAAGGGGTACATTTACTTTGGATTTCATCTGATTTTGCCCTTTTTTCCTCCAACTTTCTTGAATGACCTATTTTTGGACTATATCGGGTTGACCAGAGCCACATGCTTTTAAGAGTTTCCCAGGGATTACTCTGAAAGAGATGGAGAGAACTAAGAGGTGGTGATTCTATATTTTGAATCTACCTGTGGGCAGTGGGCAGTGTCTTGGTGGAATGGAATCCTGGAATTTTTTCTTCCCTCTTTACTCCCTGTCCCTTTTCACATTTGCAGATGCCAAAATAATTTTCAGTTCTCCATTTCATGTCACATATTAGCTGGTTAATTATATAGCAAACTCCTTTTCTCCTGAATTAGTCTGATATAGCTCACCTATGCTTCCATATAAATTGCACTGAATTTGTCCGAACATCCTCAAAGAAGCAGAAAATGATTGGAAATCACTTCCATATCTCAGCTCATGATTCGGAAAGGCAGAATGGCTACCCCTGCCAAAGTTTGCTTACCTCTTCAACAGTGCGTCGCCCTAGGACTAAAAAGTACTTCTGCCCCTCCAAGAACTCCATTTCCTTTCTGGGGTTTGCCAAAATCTCCCTAGTTTTTGGGTCTCCTATTTTTGGTGTTGTACAAATGATAGAAGAGATGTTCCCTCTGGTTTCTCTCTGGCCCATTATAACCTGCTATCTTGGGGCAGCCTTCATGTATCACATGTCACCCTTCCCAACTTGGTCTCCTGTAACACCGCTGTTTCCTTGTGGAGCCTTTACCACAATCCCGAACTCTGGTTATTTGTGCATTTCTCTTGTCATTTCTGTACATTACTTATATTTGTTTTGGGTTTGGTGGTAGTGGTGGGGCAATTTTAAGCACGCTTAGTGGCAGATCCCCTCCAGTTTCAGTTCACTGTTAAATTTATCCAAAAGCAACTTCATTAGGGATTTTTTTGACGTAAAGGCCTTTTACAGAAGCTGAACCCTCTCCACGTGTGGTAGAATGTGCTCTTCTATATCTGTTTCTCAATAATGCATGTTCTCTGCTCAAGTCTTCTTTTACGTATGAAAATGATGCTGCTGACCTACTACTAATGGGAAATGCACTTAGGACTTTTTCCTTGAGCAGTAAACTGGGTTTGAGGGATGTGGCTATGGAAATTTTTTTCTCTATAATGCGGGCTATTTTTAGAGGGAGTGCTTTCTCTTAACTTGCCTAGGTGGTGGAATACATTAGATCTACCTCGCTGTGATTTCAACTAATAGATATACATAGGATATTATTCATTCTTTCATTAAGTTAATTTTCCCTTGATTTCAGAGGTAAAAGAACCAACAGGAACTTAGGATTAGGTGAGGTAAGAAAAGGTGCATCCTCCTCAGCTCTAAATTCATTTTCCCTAGAGAACAATGACTAATCATTGACTCTCTCCCACCTTGGGATGAGTTTATTTCTGAAAGTAACTGCATTTCTCTAGCATTTATCAATGCAGGAAAAGGAAGGATAGGCACTTAAATCTCTATGGTAGAAAGGAGGAGGTTGGGAATTGTATTTACTGGGGTTGTTTTGGTCAATATGGCCAGTAGTGGGGGGCACCTACCCCAATGAACAAATCTGAGTGCTCTCCTTTGCAAGACTAGAGTCCTTGTGTGTCACTTCTAGATTGGGAGATGGGATAGAGAAAATCTTACAGTTGCAAAAACACCCTTTAATCTTAAAATGTCTGCCCTGATTCCCTGTTCTAGATTTTTGCATCAAGGGGCAATTATGTTCTGCTTCACTTTTTTTTAAAACAAAGATAGATAAAGTAATTTAATTTTGGCAAAGGACTTCAATAGACAATTCTCCAAAGAAGATACACCAACAGCCTTCCACAGTAGTTGTACCATTTGACATTCCCACCAACGGTGGATAAGTGTGCCTCTTTCTCCACATCCTTTCCAGCGCTTGTTGTTTTCTGTTTTATTGATAATGGCCATTCTGGTGGGTGTGAGATGATATCTCATTGTGGTTTTGATTTGCATATCCCTAATAGCTAGGGAAGTTGAACATCTTTTCATGTGCCTTTTGGCCATTTGTATTTCCTCTTCTGAGAAATGTCTGTTCAAGTCTTTTGCCTATTTTGTAATTGGGTTGTCTGTCTTTTTGTTGTTGAGTTGAACAATCTCTTTATATATTCTGAATACTAGACCTTTATCTGATACAGCGTTTCCAAATATGGTCTCCCATTGTGTAGGCTGTCTTTTTACTTTCCTGACAAAGTTCTTTGATGCACAAAAGTGTTTAATATTGAGGAGTTTGTTTATTTCTTTCTTCAATGCTCTTGCTTTGGGTGTAAAGTCTAGGAAACCATCTCCTATTATAAGATTTATAAGAATATAAGATATTTCCCTACATTTTCTTCTAACAGTTTTATGGTCTTAGATCTAATGTTTAGGGCTTTGGTCTGTTTTGAGTTAATTTTTGTATAGTGTGTGAGATATGGGTTCTCTTTCATTCTTTTGCAGGTGGATATCCAGTTCTTTAGGCACCTTTGGAAGAGACTGTTCTGTCCTAGGTGAGTTGGCTTGACTACCTTATCAACGATCAGTTGTTCATAGATGAGAGGGTCTATATTTTAACACTCCATTCGATTCCATTGGCCAGTATATCTATCTTTATGCCAGTACCATGCTCTTTTGACTACTGTAGCTTCATAATACACCTTAAAGTCAGGTAGCGTGAGATCTCTGCTTCATTTTTCTTTCTCAGGATACTTTTAGCTATTTGGGGCACCCTGCCCTTCCAGATAAATATGGTTATTGGTTTTTCTATTTCTGAAAAATAAGTTCTTGGGATTTTAATTGGTATTGCATTGAATCTGTAAATCAATTTAGGTAGAATTGACATCTTAACTATATTTAGTCTTCCAATCCATGAACACAGTATGCCCTTCCATTTATTTATGTCTTCTGTGATTTCTTTTAATAGTTTCTTATAGTTTTCTCTGTGTAGGTCTTAGCTAAATTTATTACTAAATATTTTATTCTTTTGGTTGTAATTGTAAATGGAATTTTTTTCAATTTCTTCCTCAGATTGTTCATTACTAGTGAATAGAAACGCCACAGATTTTTGAGTGTTGATCTTGTAACCTGCCACTTTGTTGTACTCACTTATTAGCTCTAGTAGTTTTGCTGTGGATTTTTCAGGGTTTTTGACATATAGTATCATATCATCCGCAAACAGTGAGAGTTTTACTTTTTCCTTTCCAATTTTGATGCCTTGTATTTCTTTTTCTTGTCTAATTGCTCTGGCTAGAACTTCCAACACAATGTTGAATAACAGTGGTGATAGTGGACATCCTTGTCTTGTTCTTGATCTTAGGGAGAAAGTTTTCAGTTTTTCCCCATTGAGGATGATGCTAACTGTGGGTTTTTCATATATTCCCTTTATCATTTTGAGGAAGTTCCCTTCTATTCCTCTCCTTTGAAGTGTTTTCATCAAGAAAGGATGTTGAATTTTGTCAAATGCCTTTTCTGAATCAATTGCGGTTTTTCTGCTTGGATTTGTTGATATGGTGTATTACATTAATTGATTTTCTTATGTTGAACCATCCTTGCATACCTGGGATGAATCCTACTTGGTCATGGTGTATAATTCTTTTAACATGCTGCTGAGTTTGATTTGCAAGAATTTTGTTGGGGATTTTTGCATCTATATTCATAAGAGAGATTGGACTGTAGTTTTGATTTTTTGTAATAATGAGTTAGGTAGCTTTCCCTCCTCTTCAATATTTTTGAATAGTTTGAGCAGGATTGGTACTAATCCTTTGTTGACTGTTAGGTAGAATTCACATGTGTAGCCATCTGGTCCTGGACTGTTCTTTTTGGGGAGCTTCTTAATGACTGATTCAATTTTTTTTACTTGTAATTGGTTTGTTGAAGTCATCTATTTCTTCTCGAGTGAATGTTGATTGTTCATGCCTTTTTTAGGAAGTTGTCCATTTCATCTACATTACCGAGTTTACTAGCATAAAGTTGTTCATAGTGTCTTCTCATTACTTCCTTTATTTCTGTAGGGTCAGTGGTTATGTCTCCTCTTCCATTTCTGATTTTATTTATTTGCATCCTCTCTTGTCTTCTTTTTGTCAGCCTCGCTAAGGGTCCATCAATCTTACTGATTTTCTCATAGAATCAACTTCTGGTTTTGTTGATTTTCTCGATTGTTTTCATGTTCTCAATTTCATTTATTTCCACGCTAATCTTCATTATTTCTTTCCTTTTGCTTGATTTGGGATTAGTTTGCTGTTCTTTCACTAATTCTTCCAAGTGGACAGTTAATTCCTTGATTTTTGCTCTTTCTTCTTTTTTGATATGGGCATTTGGGGCAATAAATTTCCCTCTTAGCACTGCCTTTGCTGCATCCCATAAATTTTGATATGTTGTGTTTTCATTTTCATTTGTCTCAAGATATTTACTGATTTCTCTTGTAATTTCTTCCTTGACCCACTGGTTGTTTAAGAGTTTGTTGTTGCGCCTCCATATATTTGTGAATTTTCTGGCACTCTGCCTATTATTGATTTCCAACTTCATTCCTTTATGATCTGAGAAAATGTTTTTGTGTGATTTCAATCTTTTTTAATTTGTTGAGACTTGCTTTGTGACCCAGCATATGTCTATCCTTGAGAATGATCCATGAGTACTTGAGTAAAAGATATATCCTGCTGTTGTGGGGTATAAAGTTCTAGGAATGTCTGTTAAGTCTATCTCATTTATTGTATTATTCAAATATTCTGTTTCTTTATTGGTCCTCTGTCTAGATGTTCTGTCCATTGATGAGTGTGGGGAATTGAAGTCTCCAACTATTATGGTAGGTGTGTCTATTTTTCTTTTCAGTGTTTGCCTCATGTATTTTGGAGCATTCTGGCTCAGTGCATAAATATTTATGATTGTTATGTCTTCTTGTTGAATTGTTACTTTTATTAATACATGGTGTCCTTCTTTGTCTCTTTTAACTGTTTTACATTTGAAGTCTAATTTGTTGGATATTAGTATAGCTACTCCTGCTCTTTTCTGATTGTTATTTGCATGAAATATCTTTTCCCAATTTTTCACTTTCAACCTATGTTTATCCTTTGGTCTAAGATTCGTTTCCTCTAGATAGCACATAGATGGGTCCTGTCTTTTAATCCATTCTGCCAGTCTATGTCTTTTGATTGGGGAATTTACTCCATTAACATTTGGTGTTATTAATGTAAAGGCAGTACTTTCTTCTACCATTTTGTCTTTTGGATTTTATATGTCATACCTAATTTTTTTCTCTTTTTACCTTTACTGATAGTCTTCATTTTTACACTCTTCTCCACACCTCTCTCTCCTGTCTTTTTGTATCTGTCTCTAGTACTCCCTTTAGTATTTCTTGCAGAGCTGGTCTCTTTATTTTTTATTTATGATACATAGCCACATACAAACACAAATATTCTTATCATATGATCATTTCATTCTTGTTATATAAGTAATAAGTCACACTGTTATCACATAGTTGTATATTCAACATCACGATCATTTCTTAGAACATCTGCATCATTAAGAAAAAGCAATAAAAAGAAAACAGAAAAAAATTCATACATACCATATCCCTTGTCCCTCCCCTTCACTGATCACCAGAATTTCAATCTACTAAATTTATTTTAACATTTTTGTTCCCCCTATTATTTATTTATTTTTAATCCATATGTTTTACTTGTCCATTGGTAAGGTAGACAAAAGAAGCATCAGGCACAAGGCTCTCACAACCACACAGTCACACTGCGACAGCAATATCATCATACAATTATCTTCAAGAAACATGGCCACCAGAGCAGAGCTCCACATTTTCAGGCAGTTCCCTCCAGCCTCTCCATGATATCTTAACTAAGTAGGTGATATCTATTCAATGCATAAGAATAACCTCCAGAATAACCTCTTTACTCTGTTTGGAGTCTCTCAGCCATTGACACTTTATTTTGTCTCATTTCTCCCTTGCCCCTTTTGGTAGAGATCTTCTCAATCCCTTGATGCTGAGTCCCAGCTTATTCTAGTGTTTTTGTCCCACATTGCCAGGAAGGTCTACACCCCTGGGATTCATGTCCCACGTAGAGAGGGGGCGAGCAGTGAGTTTGGCAGTCTCTTGGTCACAAATTTTCTCAGTGATTTTTTGTCTGAAAATGTTTTAATTTCACCTTCATTTTTGAAGGACAATTTTGCTGGATATAGAATTCTTGGTCAGCAGTTTTTCTCTTTTAATAATTTAAATATATCATCCCACTGTCTTCTCGCCTCCATAGTTTCTACTGAGAACTCTATACATAGTCTTATTGGGCTTCTCTTGTATGTGATGGATTGTTTTTCTCTTGCTGCTTTCAAGATTCTCTCTCTTTGACCTCTGACATTCTGATAGTAAGTGTCTTGGAGTACATCTATTTGGATCTATTCTGTTTGGGGTACACTGCACTTCTTGGATCCGTAATTTTTAAGTCTTTCATAAGAGTTGGGAAATTTTCAGTGATAATTTCCTCCATTAGTTTTTCTCCTCCTTTTCCCTTCTGTTCTCCTTCTGGGGCACCCACAACACATATATTCATGTGCTTCATGTTGTCATTCAATTCCCCGAGTCCCTGCTCATATTTTCCCATTTTTTCCCCTATATTTTCTTTTATTTGTCGGATTTCAGATGTCCTGTCATCCAGTTCACTAATCTTATCTTCTGCCTCTTGAAATCTGACATTGTAGGTTTCCATTTTTTTTCCATCTCTTCTACTGTGCCTTTCATTCCCACACATTCTGTGATTTGTTTTTTCACACTTTCAATTTCTTCTTTTTGTTCATTCCTTGCCTTCTTTATATCCTCCCTCAATTCACTAATTTGATTTTTGATGAGGTTTTCCATGTCTGTTTGTACATTCTGAATTAATTGTTCCAGCTCCTGTATCTCATTTGAATTGTTGGTTTGTTCCTTTGACTGGGCCATATCTTCAATCTTCCTAGTGTGATTTGTTATTTTTTGCTGGCATCTAGGCATTCAATTACCTTAATTAGTTTATTCTGGAGATTGTTTTCACTTCTTTTACCTAGAATTTTCTCACTGGATGACTTTGTTGCCTATCTGTTCTTTGACATTCAGTTCAGCTTATTCTGGACTTTTAGCTTAGGTTTTGTTTAACAGATAGAATGTTTCAGTTCTTGTTTTCTTGTTTCTTGCCCTGCCTTTATGGTTCCTTTGTTCTCTCCCTTACCCCTTAGGAGGGTCTTCTTGGGTACTATAGACTCCAGCCAGATTTTCGCAGCCAAAACTGGCCTCCTGTCAGGAGGAAAGAGTCATCTGCATCGGTTTTCCCTGAGGGTGAGACCCAGCAGATTGAAAGGCATTCCTATGAAGGCTCTGGGCTCTCCGTTTTTCCTATTCTGCCCAGTATGTGGCACTTGTCTGCCTGCGGTTCCCACCAGCATAAGGTGATGTGGTACTTTTAACTCCCGCAGATTCTCCCTGCTGGGGGCATGGTGGAAACAGAGGAGAAGTTGTAGTCTGGTTTTAATCATTTCACTTTTCCAGACCCTGGGGTCTGAGCTCCTTGAGGGATGGAATCCTCCTGAGCTGGGCCCCACCCCTCTCCTGGGGAAGACACAGGCTCCAGTTAACACTCAAACAAGCTTAATTCTGACTATGCCTGGGGCAGTAGAGCCCGAGAAGCCTTGCAGCTGTATCCAAAGAGCAGACAAGCCATAGAAACACAGCCACCAAAACGAAAGAGAAAAATCTTTTTCAGAGCAGGACCCCCCATTCCTGGGTTTGCCAATCAAGAGCTGAAGTTTGTACGTTGCTCTGTGGATCTCCAGGTCCTATGTGCCCCCTCCTTTTCTTCAGGGCCCAGACCTTTTCAGATCCAAAATAAACCTCTGTTTTTTTTCTTTTTCTTTTTCTGTAAGCCCTGCCCCCTCTGCACCACAGCAAAAACCAATGACCTCTGCTTTTACTCGAGGTTCAGCTGAGCTGGGGGCCTATGGAATAAGAATATGGAACTAGCTGATATTCTGGAGAGGCTAGCTTTCTGGGTTTCAGGACTTATCTGACCTAGGAACCCAACTGGAGGTTGTATGTTTCTGAAAAGTAATCATAGTGCATGGAATTTTTTTCTGTACTTTTTTTTTTTATCATCACAATCAACTTTTGTTTTTCTCTTTTTTCGTACATTTTATATTATCCCCCCCTTGTCCCTGTCACCCACCCCTGGTAACCTATACTGTACTTTCTATTTCTGAGTTTGCATATTCTGATAGTGCTTATGAGGCTTAAATTTAACATCCTAAGACTACAACAAAATAATATGCTTCAATATCAATGTAACTTTAATAACATGCATAAACTATGTTCCTATACCCCTTTTTAATGCAGTTCTTTCATAAAAGTCCCCCCCACTTTTATGTAGTTCTTGTAAAAAGTTACATATTTATACATTATGAGCCAAAATATTGATTAATCATTACACTTTATGCATTTACCTTTTAGATCCTGTAGGAAATAAATAGTAGAATTACAAATCAAAACACAATAATACTGGTATTATATTTACCCAGTATTTGCCAGAGATCTTTATTTCTTCACGTAGCTTCAGTCAGATGTCTAGTGTCCTTTCCTTTCAACTAGCAGGACTCCCTTTAGCATTTCTCAGGGTCCCTCAGCTTTTGTTTAACAGGGAATGTTTTGATTCCTTCCTCATTTTTGAAAGATAGTTTTGCTAGATTGAAAAAAAGTTCTGTTGGCCCACTTCAAAGATTATATGGCCTTTAGAGGAGAAGAGGGGGATAAGGTTTAGAAGCCATAATAAAGAGTAAGAGAAGCACCTTCTTACTCTAGGTCTGAGTTTCATGGGTGATTCAGTATGGGACATTTAAAGTTTGAGATGTCTGGAGACGACGAATAAGAAATGTCAAGTATGCAATTGAGTATACAAGCATGGAGTTTGAGAGAAAGGTAAAAGGTGGGGTAGGAATTTGGGAGTTGTACTAGAAATTTATATTTTTGGCTACCTAGCATTCACAATGATCCTTTTCCCTCTGAATATTATCATTTTTTAGTGTGTATCTATCCTTCATTTACTCTTAGCTCATGTTTTTGGATAGAATTACTCTACCCTAAGGGCAAGGATAGACCTTAATTCACTTAGTTGAGAGTGAATCCTACCACCTGGTACAGTGAGTGGCCTATGGGTGGAAACAACCCAGTTTGAACCAAGGAGACTCAAACTTGAGACTTGTTTAACTTTTGGGGGGAAATGAGTTTTATCTTTCTATTGAGCATAGAGGATGTGAAATCTGGGGATGCTGCAACTAGCTTGTGAGCATGAGAGGTGGACCCATCAGATAATTAAGTCAGTGCTCAGAGAAGAAGAGATAAGAGCTGAGCTGAGAGGCAGAGAGAACGAGGTTGTGGGATATATTTGAACCTGACTGGTTCCTGAGAGCTTGGAGATTGTGCATTCATTAGTAAAAATAGTTTGTATTTCAATTATGCATTGTTGCTTGGTAAAATACCCCAAACTTACTGGCTTAAAACAATAACTTTATTATATCTTATGATTCTATGAGTTGACTGGAAGTTTCCTCTAACTGAGCTTACTCATGCAGCTGCATTCAATTAGCAGATATGCTGAGGTCTAGGCTCAGCTGGGACAACTCTAATAGCTGGGCCTCTATTTCCACATGGTATCTCATTCCAGTCTTCCTGACACAGAAGTATTAGAGCTGTATTCCAAAAGGGCAAGGACCAGTGTGAAAGTACCTATCAAACCTTTGCTTGTATCATGTATGCTGATGTCTCATTGACCATATCAAGTTATATGGCCAAAGCCAGAGTTATAATGAATGAGGAATACATAGGATGTGGTTCTGAAAAGTGTGATTCTTGGGGGCCATTATTATAACAATTATAAAAATATACCATTGCTTGCTTCTACTAATTCTTAGGCCCCTGGAAGTTCATCCATGGACTTCCAAAATACCAATCCTACTTCACCTAATTTAGAAAAAATCTGTGAGACTATTCCATATTTTTCATTCCAGAACCACCCCTCACTCTTCTCCACCCTGTTTGTACTCTGGGAAGCTGACCTAAATGGGCTACAATGATGTATTCTTGTCCTCTGTCTTCCAATTGGCTTTGGCCAATAGATGGCCCCAGCAGAAGATCGAGATGGGGTGTGGTGGGGGGAATCCATATGGGTCTTCACTGAAGAGATAACTTCTGTCAAAGTGGCCTTCTCTACATCTCTTTCCCTTCCCATGCCCCTGGATCTGTCACGGGTGGTAAAGCTCAACTATGCCCAGGATACAAAACTATCCTTTTGGTTTTCCTATGCTTAGCCTAAACTTTTCTGAAGTTATCCACATGTTTCATGTTGGTACTCTGACTAATATGTATCTATAAAATCCTGTTTTAATCAGCTAGGATTAAGTGCACTAATATATATACTCATGTATATAATTGAGGATATTCCTGTCTTGAAAAATTTGCCAAATTAATTTAGTATTTTGGTTTCTGCATACCAGTTTGACCTGAGGGCTAGTGTGTGTGTGTCTATGTGTTTATATGTGTGTATGTATAATTTTTATTTTTTAACCCATCTTACAGTGCCATTCTACTGTAGCTCCTCACAGGTAAATTATAGGCAGTATTAAATAAGATGTACAGATAATTCCTAGGCACAGTTTAGAATGACTGCAAGCAAAAAATTAGTTACAAATAGGCTAGGCATGCATATTGTAACTGAATCCTGTACCTTATCAGTAAATTTTACTTACTTTCTGTTAGCTATCATTTATGAGAGGTTCTGGTACATAAAGCCTAGAATTCTAAATCTCTGAAGTAAAATTTGCAAGTAGATGTTAAATTCACCCTTTCAGGGAAAATTCAACTTCCCCAAATTGAATTCTTGATATTTTCACAAGCAGAGTGGACAACCAAGGTTATAGGGTGAGCCCCCAATCTTGGGGTTTGTTCATATGAAATTTAATCCCACAAAGGATAGGTCAAGCCTACTTAAAATTAGGCCTAAGAGTCACCCCCAAGAAAACCTCTTTTGTTGCTTAGATGTGACCTTTCTCTCCAGGCAACCCAAGAAGCAAACTCACCACCCTCCCCCTGTCTATGTGGGACATGACTCCCAGGGGTGTGGACCTTCCTGGCAATGTGGGACAGAAATCCTGGAATGAGCTGAGACTCAGCATCCAGGGATTGAGAGAAACTTCTTGACCAAAAGGGGGAAGAGTGAAATGAGACAAAATAAAGTGTCAATGGCTGAGAGATTCCAAACAGAGTCGAGAGGGTATCCTGGAAGTTATTCTTACGCATTAAATAGATACCACCTTGTTAGTCAAGATGTAGCGGAGAGGCTGGAGGGAACTGCCTGAAAATGTGGAGCTGTGTTTCAGTAGCCATGTTTCTTGAAGATGATTGTATAATCAATATGACTGTGTGATTGTGAAAACCTTGTGTCCAATGCTTCTTTTATCCACCTTATCAAGGGATGAGTAAAACATATGGAATAAAGATGAATAATAGGGGGAACAAATGTTAAAATAAATTTAGAGTGAAATGCTGGTGGTCGGTGAGGGGGAGGAGTGGGGGGTATGGTATGTATGAATTTTGTTCTGTTGTGTTTTTAATTCTTTTTCTGAATAGACACAAATGTTCCAAGAAATGGTCATAATGATGAATATGCAGCTATGTGATGATATTGTGAATTACTGATTATATATGTAGAACGGAATGATCAAAAGTCAGGAATGTTTGTGTTTGGTGGTTTTGGTATTTAAAAAAAATTTTAAAATTAATAAAAAAAAATTCACCCTTTTACCTTTTAGCTTCACAATGTGCAACTGTGTGCTAAGTATTTTAAACCCTGGTTTTAGAGAATTTCATACTTCTCTAAATGACAGACAGCTATTATCAATTTCTCAAAGATATTTCAAGAGGGTGAAATCATGGTCATAGTTTTATATATTATTAAAGTAGTTTCTCAACATACTAAAGTTTTGCCAGTTGTTATTTATCAAGCAAACAATATGATGGCTGACTTCATTTTATAAGTACTTCATAATTAAAAAGAATTATAAGCTGTTAAGTGTCAAATATCATGAATAGTTGAATAATTTATTTAAAAAATTAAGAATGGACTTGGGAATGGGCTAAAGTGTTGTAGCTTCCTAGATATGTATTTTTTGAAAATTTTTATTGTAAAACAATGTACAAGTACATACATGCTTTTTTAAATTTTTTTATTTTTTAAAACATAACAATGTACAAACACAAACATTCTTACCATATGATCATTCCATTCTTGGTATGTAATCAATAACTCACAATATCATCACATAGTTGTACATTCATCACCATGATCATTTCTTAGAGCATTTGCATCAATTCAGAGAAAGAAATAAAAAGGAAAAAGAAAAAAACTCATACATACCATACCCCTTGCCCCTCCCTCTCATTGATTGCTAGTATTTCCATCTGCCCAATATATTTTAGCCTTTGTTCCCCCTATTTTTTCTATACCCCTTATCACTCCCTCTCATTGATCACTAGCATTTCAATCTTTTAAATTTATTTTAACACTTGTTATCCCTATTATTTATTTATTTTTAATCCATATGTTTTACTCATCTGTCCATACCGTAGATAAAAGGAGCATCAGACACAAGGTTTTCACAATCACACAGTCACATTGTGAAAGCTATATCATTATACAATCATCTTCAAGAAAGATGGCTACTGGAACACAGCTCTACATTTTCAGGTAGTTCCCTCCAGCCTCTCTGTTACACCTAAACTAAAAAGGTGATATCTATTTAATGCATAAGAATAACCTCCAGGATAACCTCTCGACTCTGAAATCTCTCAGCCACTGACATTTTATTTTGTTTCATTTCTCTTTTCCCCCTTTTGGCCAAGAAAATTTTCTCAATCCCTTGATACTAAGACCCAGCTCATGCTAGGATTTCTGTCCCATGTCCCCAGGGAGGTTTACATCCCTGGGAGTCATGTCCCATGTAGAGAGGGGGAGGGCAGCGAGTTTTGCTTGCTGTGTTGCCTGAGAGAGAGATAGGCCACATCTGAGCAATGAAAGAGGTTCTCTGGGAGTGACTCTTAGGCCTAATTTTAAGTGGGCATGGCCTATCCTTTGTGGGGATAAGTTTCATGTGAACAAACCCCAAGATTGAGGGTTTGGCCTATTTATTTGGTTGTCCCCACTGCTTGCAGGAATATCAGGAATTCTCCAAATGGGAAAGTTGAATTTTCTCCCTTTCTCACCATTCCCCCAAGGGGACTTTGCAAATAATTTTTTATTCACTGTTCAAATCACTCTGGGATTTATCAGGACATTACTCTGGACAAACCTACAAAATCTCATGCCCTATTCAAGCTTCTGTGTACTTATGATGTTCAATTAAACTGTCCATATAAGTTATATTAGGAAATGCACTAGTCAAAATACAAAATTTCAATCAAATAAACATTTTTTGCTTTAGTCTCACATATAAGTTATGGTTTTAAAATATGAATTACCATCTATTTTCAATACCTTTGTTCTTCCTCATGCAAAAACATTTTTAAATTTGTACATTTAGTCACTATCATTGTACATTCTAGGCATTCCTAGATTATACCACCACAGTCTTTATTGTCTATCTTTTCTTCTGGTTTCATTTGTGCCCCCAGCCCTCTTCCCGCTATCATTCTCACATTCAGCTTCATTCAGTGTACTTACATTATTGTGCTACAATTAGGTAGTATTGTGCTATCCATTTCTGAATTTTTACAATCAGTCCTGTTGTACAATCTGTACCCCTTCAGTTCCAATTACCCAATATCTACCCTATTTCTATCTCCTGATGGCCTCTTTTCTTAACTGAAATCTCTGAATTCATTCATTAATGTTATTTCATACATCTAAAGTATTTTTACTTTGCCCTTATCACACTGGCCTTTACTTTCTTGAAATGTTCTGGATGGCTTATTTCAGGTGTTATGAGTGTATTAGTTTCCTAGATGCTGAAACAAGTACCATACAATGGATTGGCTTAACAACAGGAATTTATTGGCTCATAGTTTCAGAGGATAGAAGACTTGCTTCCTCCTGGTGTTGGTTTCTTCTGACTGGTAAGCAATATTTGGGGTTCCTTGGCTTTTCTATCACTTGGCTATGCACATCGCAGTATCTTCTCCTTTTTCTTCCAGGTTCTGTTGACTTCCAGCATTTGGATACTCCCTGTGACTTCTCTGTCTATGACCTTCTTTATAAGGCCTCCAGTTATCCCCATCCTCACTGGGGTGAGCCACACCTTAACTAAAGTAACCTCATCAAAAGGCCCTATTTACAGTGGGTTCACACCCACAGAATGGATTAAGATTTAGAACATGTTTTTTCTGGGGCACATCATTCAAAGCTACCACATGGAGCAACCTAAATTTATGGACTGTTGCAAGGCAAAGATGAAGGAGTCTTTAGCTGAGAAATTTTATTTGATGGACTGACACAAAAAGAATTTCCCCAGCTCATGTTGTGTGGGTAATTACAGCTTGTCACCCTTGTTAAATGATTATACAGTGAGAGTTTTGAAATAGGAGGAAACTCAAAGTTTTCTTCTGGGAGATACTTTTATATAAGAACAGAAAATGGAAGATGAGTTTTTAAGAAAGACATGTTGGAATTCAGCTTCTTTGGAAAGAGTTTCAATAAATCCAAAGATTTATTAACCATGATATATATTATGGATAAACCTTACATACTTACTGCATGCCCCAGAGAGAGATACATCAATCATAGACTATTATTTATACTTTTGTGACCATGAGAAAAATACTGGGAATGAAAATAGACTAAAAAGACACAATAACCAAAGGCAGGGAATGAATTTTTTAAAATTTTTGTATGCTGTATGGTGGGGTTACATTTCATTGTTTTTCCATGTGAGTATCCCATTATTGCAGCACAGTTTGTTGAATTTTTGTTTATTTGTCTTGCTTGTTTGTTTTTTGGGGGTAAGTGTGTGGACTGGGAATTGAACCTGGGTCTCCTGCATGGCAGATGATAATTTTACTGCTGAACCACCCTTGCACCCCAGGGAATGACTGTTGGTAGATTCTGGCAGAAAAAAGAAAATTAGAAAGACATTTTGTGGATAATTGAATTTGAATTTGCACTGAATATTATGTACTATTAGGGTATTGAACTTTTCTTAAGTGTATTGATACTGTGTTTATCTAGCAGAATGCTCTAATTCTTAGAATATACATGCTAAAAAATTAGTAAAGATTCATGATGTCTATACCTTATTTTCAAATAGTTTAGCCAAATATATATATATATATTATACATATATTTCATATTTTTGCTTTATTTCTATATAATATGTAACAAATAGTTCAACAATATAAATGTATGAGATATATATGTATGTGGGTATATATGTGTGCATGTTAACATTTATGTATGTATGCTACCATATTCTCTTTTTCCACACACATATACACACACACACACAGGAATAAGCAAAGCAAATGTGGTAGTATTAGCAAGTTTGCCAAGCTGCTATGTAAATAGCACTTAATGTATCAACTTAAATAATAATAATTGTTTGGCTCATAGTTTTGAATCAACCAGAAATTCAAAATCAAGATGTTGGCAAGGTTTGCTTTCTCCCTGAAGACTATAGTGTAGCCAGGATGCTGGCAATCTGTGGGGTTCCTTGGCTTTCCTTATTACCATTTCCACATGGCAATGTCCTCTCTTTTCTGGCTGCTCTTCTGGGTTACTGCTGACTTCCTGCTTCTGGCTCCTCCCTGCAGCTTTCTCTCTGTATCTGAATTTCATCTGCTAATAAAGGACTCCAGTAAAGCTCATGCATTTGGGCCACACCTTAACTAAAAAATAGCATCTTCAAGAGATACTGTTTATAATGGGTTCACACCCAGAGAAATGCAGGTTATAATTAAGACATGTCTAAATTGGAGTACATAATTCAATCTACGAAAGCAATTATTAAATGTAGGTGCTGGATTAAGGTATTCATTGAAATATCCTTTCAACTTTTCTATATGTTTAAAATTTTTCTAAATGCTTAAAAGTTGGGGGAGAAAAGAAAACTCCTGTAGGGTGGAGAATACTTGTGATAGAGTATGTCTCTCAATATCCATTTTTCTTCTTCCTTAGTAGTGAAACTAAATTTATTTGGCATGGCAAGGTGTCCAGCTAGAAGACTTCATTTCCTATTTTCCCTTGTAGTTGAGTGTGGCCACGTCATTAAGTTCTAGCCAGTAAAACTTAAATGGAGGTTGTTGGGCAGGATTTTAGGAAAGGACTCAATCTAGTTCTATCTAGGCCCTATTCCAGGGTGAATCTGATGGGAAGTCCAGCTACAAAGGACCATTATAGAAGTGTGATCAGGTAGATGAGCTGCTCAGCTTTTCCCACAGCAATTGGAAATCTCACAGTTCAAGAGGTTATTGGGGCAGGGGAAGTCCAGAAATTGGTACCAGTGGAAGAATATCAAGAATCAGGTCCAATGGACAATTTCAAAGCTATAAGTTAAACATGATAAAAGAATGCAAGAACCAAGCTGACCAGGATACTTTACTCTGTCTCCTGGGAAACTCTCTTCTCTAATTCAGATAATTTCTTTGCTGGTTTCTCTTCCCCTACCTATCCTTTAAATGTAGGTTCTCTCATAGTTCTATCCTTGATTCTCTTTTCATATTATATGCTCTGAGTGATTTAATTCATTGAGAACCTTCTATGTGCCAGATACTATTCTAGTAGTAGGGGTTTACAACAGTGACTAGGACAGACATGATCTTACTTTCACAGAACTCTAGAAACTAGAGTGGCCAGCTTTAGAAAAGATATTTAGGGAAAACCAGTCTGAGGAGGTGACATCTTAGATGAGGCCTGACTGATGAGGAACCCTGGATGCAAAATATAGATAAGATTATTCTAGACAAAGGATACAGTAGGGCGCCAAGTCCCTAGACAGAGGGAATAGCTAGTGAAAATGAAGTTGGCCTAATCACAGAAAGACCAATATAACTGGAGTGCCCTTAAAAAGGCAGAGAGTGGAAGGATATGAGATTAAGGGGAAAGAATTTTGATTTTGTTCTGAATGTCTTGGAAAGCCATTGGGGAGCTTCAGACAGGGGAACCATGTAATATGATTTACATAAAAAATTATTTTTGTTTATTTCAAAACATTTTTATTGTCCAACATATTACAAAGTGAGTACTGCATATATCCAATATATATATTAATGAGTTATTAACAGTTGACTATCTTGTAATTCCCACCTAGGTTGAGATATAGAATTTAAAAAAACTTTTTATTTTGAAATAACTTCAAATTTACAGGAAAGTTGCAATAACAACAAAACAACATAGAACACCAATATACCCCTCACCCAGTGTTCTAGTTTGCAAGCTGCCAGAATGCAATATGCCAGAAGTGGAACAGCTTTTAAAAAGAGGAATGTATTAAGTTGCAAGTTTGCATGTTGTAAAGCCATGAAAATGTCCAAATTAAAGCAAGGCTGTGGAAATGTCCAATCTAAGGCATCCAGGGAAAGATACCTTGGTTCAAGAAAGCCAATGATGTTCAGGGTTCCTCTCTCAGCTGGAAAGGCTTCTTGTTTCACGAAGCTCCCTGGGGGGCATTTTCCTTCTTCATCTCCAAAGGTCTCTGACTGCATGGGCTCTGAAGTTTTTTCCAAAATGGTTCCCTCTTAAAGGGTTCCAGTAAGCAAATGCACCTTGAATGGTTGGAGACACATCTCCACGCAAACATCTAGTAAAAAATTACCACCCACAATTGGGTGGATTACATCTCTATGGATAATAAAAACATTCCCATCCAGCAATATTGAATGAGGATTGAAGGACATGACTTTTCTGAGGTACACCACAGATTCAAACTAGCATACCCAGATACCTACATTTACTAACTTCTAGCATTTTGTGGCATTTTTCTTCTTTCCTTCTTTCCCTCCCTCCCTTTATTCTTTCCTTCATTCCCCCTTCCTTCCTTCCTTCCTTCCTCCCTTCCTCCCTCCCTCCCTCCCTCCCTCCCTTTATTCTTTCCTTCTTCCTTCCTTCCTCCCTTCCTCCCTTCTTTCTTTCCTAATCACCTAAACACTTGATAGTAGGTTGCATACATCATGCTTTTCTAACACTTAATGCTTCCAGGTACATTTCCTGTGAATAAGGATACAGTTATCAAGCTCAGGAAATTTAACATTCATATAAAGCATAGAGTTCATATTCAATTTCTTTCAGTTGTCCCAATAATGCCCTTTTTTCCTTCATGAATTTTTAAAAAATTTTTATTTTAGTAATATGTATATACAACCTAAAATTTCCCCCTTTAACCACTTTCAGGTGTATAATTCAGTGGTGTTAATTACATTCACAGAAACTTTTCCATCACTCCCAACAGATAATCTGTAACAATTAAGATCTAACTCCTTGTTCCCTACTCCTTTCCCTGCCCCTGGTTACCTGCATTCTAATTTCTGACTGTATAAATTTGCTTATTCTAATTATTTCATATCAGTCAGATCATACAATATTTGTCCTTTTGTGTTTGGCTTCTTTTTTTTTTAAATTATTCTGAGATTTATTGGGACATCACTCTGGACAAACCTATAAATCATGCCCTACTCAAGGTTCCATGTACTTATGGTGTTCAATTAAACTGTCCACATAAGTTATATTAGGAAATGCACTAGTCAAAATGTAAATTTTGTACCAAATAAACATTTTTTGTTTTAGTCTCACACATAAGTTAAAGTTTTAAAATATGAATTAAAATCTATTTTCAACACCCTGCAGTGTTGACATTCCTTTGTTCTTCCTCATGCAAAAACATTTTTTAATTTGTACATTTTTTTCACTATCATTATACACTCTAGGCATTCCTAGATTATACCATCTCAGTCTTTATCACCTATCTTTCCTTGTGATTTCATTTGTGCCCCCAGCCCTTCTCCCTTTATCATTCTCACATTCAGCTTCATTCAGTGTACTAACATTGTATTACAGTTAGGAAGTATTGTGCTATCCATTTTTGAATTTTTACAATCAGTCCTGTTGCACAATCTGTATCCCTTCAGCTCCAATTACCCAATATCTACCCTATTTCTATCTCCTGATGGTCTCTGTTCTTAACTGAAGTTCTCCAAGTTCATTCACTAATGTCAGTTCATATCAGTGAGACCATACAGTATTTGTCCTTTTGTTTCTGGCTAATTTCACTCAGCATAATGTCCTTAAGGTCCATCCATGTTGTTACATACTTCAAAACCTTATTCTGTCTTACAGCTGCATAATACTCCATCATATGTATATACCACAGCTTGTTTAGCCACTCATCTGTTGATGGATATTTGCACTGTTTCCATCTCTTCACAAATAATGCTGCTATAAACATTGGTGTGCAAATGTCCATTTGTGTCCCTGCCTTCATGTCCTCTGAGTAGATACCTAACAATGGTATTGCTGGATCATATGGCAATTCTATACTTAGCTTCCCGAGGAACCACCAAACTGCCTTCCACAGTGGTTGTACCATTTGACATTCCCATCAACAGTGGATAAGTGTTCCTTTATCCACGTCCTGGCTTCTTTAATTCAATATGATGCCTTCAAGGATCATACATGGTATTGGCCATATCCAAACTTTGTTACTTTCCATGGTTGCATAATATTCATTGTATGTATATATAACATTTTACTTATCTGTTCACCTTTTGATGGATAATTGGGTTGCCTCCATCTTTTGGCAATTGTGAATAATGCCATTATGAACATCAGTGTGTAAATATCTGTTCAAGTCCCTGCTTTCAGTTCTTCTGGGCATTTACCTAGAAGTAGGATTACCAGAGCATATGGTAATTCTATACTTAAGTTTCTGAGGAACTGCTGAACTGTCTTCTACAAGCAGCTGTACCATTTTACATTTCTAAGAACAGTCTCTCCATGTTCTCTCCAACACATTATTTATTTTTAATTGTAGCCTTTTTAGGGGGTGTGAAGTGGTATTTCATGACTTTAATTTACATTTCCCTAGTGGCTAATGATGTTGAGCATCATGTGCTTTTTGGTAATTTGTATGTCTTCTTTGGAGAAATGTGTATTTTCTGTTTTTTGATGGTGGTGTTTGTCTTTTTGTTATTGAGTTGTAGGATTTTTTAAAAATCTGTCCTGGATATTAAACCCTTATCAGAGCTGTAGTTTCCAATTTTATTTTTTCATTTTGTAAGTTGGAGATAGAGAATTTTGCCAGTCACTCCAGATGATCTTTATGTGTCTCATCTCAATTACAAGCTCCTCCCTACCCCTAAAATAACAACTGTCACAAATTTTATGATAAACATTTCCTTGTTTTTCATTATAATTTCATCACCCATATATGTATCCCTAGATATCATTGTTTTGTTTTGTCTTTTAAGTCTCTTTTAACTTATAGGTTCCTCCCTCTTCTATCTCTTCTTATGTTTTCCTTTAAACTAAATGTGTTGAAGAAATTGAGTCGTTTGACCTATAGAGCTTCTTATAGTCTTGATTTTTGCTAATTGCTTCCTCATAGTTTATTTTAAATCTTATTCAGGTTAAGTAGGTACATAGTGTCTGATTGTCTCTCTTTTAAGATGCATGGCATCAAAACCCAATCCCCGAATCTATTAATTCTCTAGCTGTTGTAAAATTTGATTTCTAAATCAATGATTCCTTCTTTATTTATTTGCTGGAGTACTTCTATAAAGAAAAACTTCCTTTAATATCAATTTGGTTTCCTTATGATACAGTTGGTATAGGAAATCAGTATAAATACTTGAGCCTTTCCCTGTATTTACCAGTTTTTAAAACAATTAGCTGGTGTCCTATAATCTTTTTTTGTTTGTTTGTTTTAGTGCCATTATTAACTCATAGATTTAAACATGTGTTATATCTGTCAGCCATTTGCAGTTGATATTTTTACTGATGCTCAAATTGTCCCATCTAAGGCAAAGGTGACTTCTGAGTCCTTTTTCTGCAACTATTTTATTAATCTTTGCTAGCTTCATTGCCAAGTGGATATGACAAGATGTCTTAGGCTTATTTCATGTATTTCCTGTCCTGGAACTAAAAACTGTATTTTTCTAAAAAATTCTGCTTTCCTTTAGTGGGAAATAGTCTTTCAAGGCTACAACCTAATGCTACTAGGCTGGGTATTAAGTTCTTTTCTGTGGATAGAACTATGATATTCATACTGATAAATTCAATTTAAATTTAAATTCAGAATTACATGATTTTTACTTAACTGCTTTTAACTTGCATCTGTATATCTTTTGTTCCTTACCAAGAATAATAATTCTGGTTCTCGAGGATACCAGGGATGAGAGAATTATAATATCATGTAATTGCTTATTTCCTTTATTCCACATTATACATATGATGGTTTTAGAATAGCTATACCAATACTATTACCACTTGTGTGATTACTGAGAACAATTAAATTATTTTTGGGTATGCTCTCCTTATTCTCCTCCCCTTAAAAGTCATAGATGTGAAGTATAATTATATTGTATCCACATTGTTAACACATATAACCATTGCATACTACAAGCTCTATTCTTATAATCATTTTCTAACTTAAGTTCTACAAGTAAATAGATATTTAATGTTCATTACCAGTTTTTATTTATTGTTTCTCTAGTCATCATGTTATCTGAAGCTCATTTTCCAGTAGATTCCTTAGGAAAGGCTCATGTGAACAAATCCCCTGAGTTCTTGCTTATGGACAATAGTTTGCTCATGTCCTTTAATTTTGAAAGTCATTTTGGCTGGATATAAGATCTTTGGGTCATATTTTCTTTCCTTGAGTTTCTTAAATATGTTACTCCATTTCCTGTTGAAAAGTCTAATAACAATTTGAATTTCTTCCCCATATCAGTGAATTTGTATTTTTGTCTAGATGTCTAAAGATTTTTTTTTTTTTCTGTTTAAAGCCTGTTACTTTTACTAGAATATTTCTTTGTAGTGGATGTTCTGGGTGATTAATCTTAGGCATTTTACTATGTATTTCAATTATTTTATCTTTTTCACTTCCAGAAAGATTTCTTAAAGTATAGATTTTAGTATTTGTTCTCTTCCTTTCCTTTGGTTTTGTTTTTTGGTGATTCCAATCATAAGTATGTTGGATCTAATTGGCTGCCTTCTATCGTTGTCACTTTCTACTGAATCATGTTTATTTCCTTAGTTTCTTTTTTACTTTAAAAAATGCTACCTTTTCCACCCTTTTTAAAATTTCCTCTCTCTCTTTTAAAGAGAGAATCAAGAATATTACTTTAACATCAACAATGGCACTGTGTGCCAGCATAGGAAAGAGGTAGAGGATTCCTGCTGCCTAACCAGCCTTGATTTTGATGGCAGAGCCCCAGTAACCTGCAGCACCTCACCTAGCCTTACAATGGAGTGGAAAGGGGTAGGGGGTTGGAAATCATAGGCTCAAAATGCAGAGAAGGGCTAATGGCAAGACTGGGTGAGGCCTGGAGATGACTGAGGGGTTGAAGGGCTGTGGGAAGTCCCCTAGCGCATACCTCAGTCAGTAAACAAGCTCTACTGCTCCCTCTTCTGTTAATTATGTGAAGTGTTAAAAATATGATGGCTTATGTTCTGAGCTGAGTTCTCCTTTCCCCCACCTTTACCTGTATCTTCTCTTTCCTTTGTCTTTATTGTCACTGTGTTGCTCAATTTGGTTCTATCCCCGTTTATTCTCCTTTGTGTGGGGCTATGCTTGAGGAGTCTTTTAGCTGGAGTTAGTTTTGAGAGATCATATGGAACTGCACCAGTCCCTTCAGAACTTAATATGGACTCTGATGAGAAGTATGTCTAGTTTCAGCCACTATTCTTAAATTGATCCTTTTCAATAAACACCTGTTGATTCTTATGGGATTCTCAAGTCTATCACATGCCCTTTGCGTCTCCACTTCTTCCTTTCACTGACACCATGCATCCTTTGTAACTATTGGTTGCTAATCCCCACACACTTACATTTTAGGATTTGTAGGGTTACATTTCACCTACCTTTGTTGCAGTTGTTGCTGATGAGTGCAATACTAGTTGCTGTGTCTTTTTTTGTTGTGGTTTTTTTTTTACATTAAACTGTTTATTAAGTTCACCATTTATACATTGTGTTATTAACTGTCCTCATTATTCTCAAATAATCTTTTTTCTTTATCATCAGCATTAGCTTCTAAAAAGGGTTAAAAATCATATTTTTAAGGTGCTGATTGTAGGAGAGTTGGTAAAAAAAGAGGAAGGGAGCATTAGTAGGAAGAACTAATGGAGGCCTGTAAACCCTGCCTGGTTCTAAACAATTGAGATAACTATGGGAAATATGCCTGGGACTGGAAGAGGGGCAAGGCTCTGTAACTGGGGGACAAAGACAACAGAAGTATCCTGTAGCACAGGATTATACTAAAAACAAGGCTAGGGAGTGCATAGCAACAGGACACTATTCTCAGATATTGAGCTGGAAAGAGTGAGGGGGATAAAAAATATCCTAGTTGGTGGGTCAGGGTCAGGGCTGCTTGGTGGTAGAAACATGTAAATACCTGGTAGCTCTGAGCTGATGTATTGATGCTTCTTAGCTCATATGTAGTTCTCATTGGTTTCAGGAGAGGAATAGGCAGCTCATTCCAAAGAGCTAGGAAGGAGTTCTGATTTAAGAGATCTAACTGGTATTGATTATACCAAAAAAAAAAAAAAAAATTAAAATCTGTCTAACTCCTACCAATCAATTTCTTACTCAACTCAATGTGGTAGTTAGGTTCAGGTGTCAACTTGGCTAGGTGATGATGCCCCGCTGTTCACTTCTGTGGACTTAAATCATCATTATGTGAAATTCATCTATGGCTGATTACATTTGTGGTAGGCTAAGGGGATTGCCTTCCACAATGAGTGAGGTTTAATTTAATTAGCTGGAGGCTTATAAGAGAGAGGTCAGAAGGGAGCTCAAACATAGCACACCCCAAGAAGCTCAGCATACCTCTCTCAGCACTCGCAGCTCAGCCCAGGCATTTGGAGATGCGAAAAGGAATCGCCCTGGGGAAGTCTGTTGAAACCCAGAAGTCAGGAGAGGAGGCCAACAGATGTTGTCCTGTGCCTTCCCATGTAACAAAGAGCTAAATAAATCCCCTTATTAAAAACCGATCCATCTGATTTTTTATTTCTTTGCTTTGTGTATATGTTATACTATACAATAAAAAAAGTTAAAAAAAAAAACAACAAGCTGATCCATCTCTGGTGTGTCGTCTTCTGGCAGCTTTAGCAAACTAAAATACTTGGTTCCATCAGAGATGGGTTGGGTTAGGCAGTGAGGATGCTGACAAACTACAGTTACATTTAAATATAAATAAAGATCAGAAAAAGTGCTGGAAAACAGTGATACAGATATAAAGGGAAACTTGATGACTTAGTTTCAAGGAATATAACTTAACAGGAAGAATGGGATAATATTCACATGATAAAAAAATCATGGGATAAGAAATGTGGCTAAGCTATTGGGTTGAATGACCTTGACTATTTCATAAATAGTCACAAATTTCTCATCTGTAAAACGTGCAAAATAATATCATCTCTAAACTCTATGAGCTGAATGAAATGAGATAATGCAAGGAACAAAGAAAGGGTATTGTCTGGTCCATTAATGCTTTGCTACTCAAACCATCAACAGTGGGCAAATAGGATCAGCATCACCTGATAATTTTGTTAGAAATGCAGACTCTCAGACCCCACCACAGAACTACTGAATCAGAATCTGCTTTTAACAGCATCTCCAGGTGATCTGTGTGCACATAAATGTTTAAGAAGCATTATAACAAGGCAACCTGTTGTTGAATGTTGATTCAAGAATCACATCTTTCCAGCCTTGGGAATTAAACTACTAAGTAACTTGAATTGACCTTGATGATCAGTTATGCCCTGGGCACTGTGCTAGTGACTTTTTTTTTCCTGATGGCTAAAGGTATCTTTATTTGAAGTTGTAATGAAACAGATACAAAATCAACATTACTGAAGTCATTCGATCTATCAAAATTTGACTAATTGTACCACAGAACAAAAAAGATAATACAAATTTTAAACGAATAAACCATTCACTTCAAGATTAAATGCAAATACTAAAACCTATAGGAAGTTTTAAAATACATTTTTTTGTTCAGGAGTAAACATAACTAGTAGCAGGTATTTTTCTGAGTGTGTGTGTTTAAGTTTTTATTCTCTTATTGGCTGAGGAGTAAATGTTACTGTTGACATTTCTGATAATACATATGAATATCATAATACTGTGCTAGTGACTTTATGCAAGTTTTCTTATTTAAATGGAAAATGAATTGAAAAGATTATCACAGTCTGGTTCTCTTTATAACTGCCTTCTTCTAATTATTTTATTATTATTTTCATTGATACTCAATTATGGGTCAAGCACTTTCACATGTATTTTGTTATTCATTCTATACCATAAGCCTATAAGGTCATTATCCCTCTTTCATAGATAAGGAACAAAGCTCAGAGAAGTTAAGTAACTTGCATATTGTTACAGATTTAGAGAATGTAAACACTGAGATTTGAAAATAGATCTACCCATATGTATCACAAAGCCTCTGGAACAACTCAGAAAAGTAACTTCCATCTTCATCATCAGGCTATCAAACAACTTGCTTGCCATAATGTTTGGTTATTAAATTTGTATTTTCAATTCAGAACTTTCCTGGTGATTTTCTTTTCTTTTTTTTTTAACTGCAATTTTTATTGAGCTATATTCACACACCATATAATACATCCAAAGTGTACAATCAGTATCTCATAGTATCATCACTTAGTTGTGCAATCGTCACAATAAATTTTAGAACATTTTCATTACTGCAAAGAGAAAATAACAAATAGACATAAAAAGGAAAGCAAATCATATCCCTTATCCCCTCCCCCACATTGTTGACCCCTAGTATTGGTGTGGTGCATTTGTTATTGTTGATGAAATAATAAGTTATTACTGTTAATTATAGTTCATAGTTAATACTGTTATTTATATTATTAGTTTGTATAGGTACTCCCCCCCATATACCCCTCTATTATTCTTTTTACAGGTGTCATAAATTTGCTCTAGTTTATGAAAGAACTTATTTATATTTTTAGGGTTAATCTTGAACATTGTCACCACAAGTTTCACTGTGTTATACATTTACATATTTTAATTTCTAGCTTTCCTTCTGGTGACATACAACCCTTTCAATGATGTTCACAGACAATTCAGCACTATTACTTATAATCCCAATAATAAGCTACCATCACCTCTATCTATTTCCAAACAATTAAGTTCAACCTTGTTAAAAATTCCATACATACTAGACAATCACTCCCCTGTTCTCTAACCTCATATCCAGCTCTTGGTAACCTACATTCTAAGTTTTATGACTATGAGTTTACATAGTATAATTATTTCAGTTAGTGAAATCATACAATATTTGTCCTTTTGCTTTAGACTTATTTTGCTCAGTATTATGTCCTCAGGGAACATCCATGTTGTCATATGCTTCAGGACTTCATTCCTTCTTATTGCTGAGTAATACGCCATTGTATGTATATACCATATTTTGTGTATCTGTTCATTTGTTGGACACTTGGTTTGTTTCCATCTTTTGCTATTGTGAATAATGCTGCTATGAACATTGGTATGCAAATATCTGTTCATGTCCCTGCTTTCAGATCTTCAGGTATATACCAAGTAGTGGAATTGATGGATCATAAGGCAACTCAATATTTAGTTTTCTGAAGAACTGCTAAACCACATCTTCCACAGTGGCTGTACCATTTACATTCTCACCAGCAGTGAATAAGTGTTCCTATTTTACCACAACCTCTCTAACACTTGTAGTTTCTGGTTTGTTTAATAACAGCCATTCCAATGAGTATGAGATTGTGTCCCATTGTGGTTTTGATTTGCATTTTCCTGACAGATAGTGAAGATGAGCATTTTTTCACGTAATTTTTAGCCATTTGTATTTTGTCTCTGGAGAGATGTCTATTCCTGTCTTTTGCCATTTTTAAATTGGGTTGTTTGTCTTTTTATTCTTGAGTTGTAGGATTTTTTTATATATTCTAGATATCAAACTCTTATCAGATATGTGGTTTCCAAATATTTTCTCCCGTTGAGTTACTACCTTTTCCCCTTTGAAGCACAGAAGTATTCAGTCTTCAGGAGGTCCCATTTATCCATTTTTTCTTTCATTTATTATGCCTTGGGTGTAAGGTCTAAGAAACTACCTCCTATCTCTAGGTCTTGAAGATGTTTCCCTACATTTTTTTTTACTTTATTTATCATCACAATTGACTTTTTTCTTTTTTTTTTGTGTGAAAAATAACATGTACACAAAAAAAGCAATAAACTTCAAAGCACATTGCAACAATTATTTGTAGAAGAGATTTCAGACTTTGGTATGGGTTACAATTCCACAATTTTAGATTTTTACTTCAATCTGCTCTAACATACTGGAGACTAAAAGACATATCAATATAGTGATTCAGCAATCATACTTATTTGTTAAACTCTATCTTCTCTGTATAACTCTACCATCAACTTTGATTCTCCTCTCACTCTTTAGGGGTATTTGGCTATGCCCATTGTGTTGGTTTGAAAGCCATGTTTTAATCAAAATCCCATTTCATAAAGGCAGAATAACCCCTATTCAATACTGTATGTTTGAAACTGTAATCAGCTCATCTCCCTGGAGATGTGATTTAATCAGGAGTGGTTGTTAAACTGGATTAGGTGACAACATGTCTCCACCCATTTGGGTGGGTCTTGAGAAGTTTCTGGAGTCCTATAAAAGAGGGAACATTTTGGAGCATGAAAGAGATTTGGAGAGAGCAGAGAATGCTGTAGCACCATGAAGCAGAGTCCACTAGCCAGTGACCTTTGGAGATGAAGAAGGAAAATGCCTCCTGGGGAGCTTCATGAAACAGCAAGCCATCAGAGATAACTAGCAGATGATGCCATGTTCGCTATGTGCCCTTCCAGCCAAGAAAGAAAGCCTGACCATGTTCACCATGTGCTTTCTCACTTGAGAGAGAAACCCTGAGCTTCATCAGCCTTCTTGAATCAAGGTATCTTTCCCTGGATGCCTGTGATTGGACATTTCTATAGATTTGTTTAATTGGGACATTTTCTTGGCCTTAGAACTGTACACTAGCAACTTATTAAATTCCCCCTTTTAAAAAGCCATTCTGTTCCTGGTATATTGCATTCTGGCAGCTAGCAAACTAGAATACCCATCCTAACTTTTTCATGTTAGGAGGGGCTGTTGATAATATGGGATAGGGGGATAGAACTAGTTGAAGTTCTGGAGAAGCTGGCCCCTCTAGCTTTCAGGACTTATCTGGTCCAGGGACACATCTGGAGGTTGTAGGTTTCTGGAAAGTTACCCTAGTGCATGGAACTTTTGTAGAATCTTCTATAACACCCTGGGTGTTATTTAGGAATGTCAGAAATGGTTTTGGTTAGGGTTTGGCAAGTTATGGTTGGTAACAATGTCTAACTGTAGTTTGCGTAAGAGTGACCTCCAAAAGTAGCCTCTCAACTCTACTTAAACTCTCTCAGCCACTGATACCTTATTTGTTCCACTTTGTTTCCCCCTTTTGGTAAGGATGGCATTGTTGAGCCCATGGTGCCAGGGCCAGATCCCTACATTTTCTTCTAGGAGTTTTATAGTATTGGCTCTTATATTTAGGTCTTTGATCCACTTTGAGTTAATTTTTGTATAGGGTATGAGATAGGGGTCCTCTTTCTTTCTTTTGAATATGGATATTCAGTTCTCTCAACCATTTATTGACGTTATTATTCTGTCACAGTTTAGTAGATTTGAGAGATGTGCCATCTGAATCTGTGGTGAACCCCAGAAAAGTCATGCCCTTTGATTCTCATTCAATATTGTTGGGTGGGAGCATTTTGATTGTTTCCATGAAGATGTGACCCACCCAATTGTGGGTGGTAACTTTTGATTAGATGATTTCCATGGAGGTGTGTCTCCACCCACTGAAGGTGGAGTTGCTTACTGGAATCCTTTAAAAGAGGAAACATTTTGGAGAGAGTCCCCTTTTTGGTAGATCCACGTGAAAGCCAGCAGATTGCTGCCATGTTTGCCATATGCCCTTCCAGCTGAGAGAGAAATGTTGAACGTCATTGGCCTTCTTGAACCAAGGTATCTTTCCCCAGATGCCTTTGATTGGACATTTCTATAGACTTGTTTTAATTGGACAATTTCTCGGCCTTAGAACTGTAAACTAGCAACTTATTAAATTCCCCTTGTTAAAAGTCATTCTGTTTCTGGTATATTGCATTCCAGCAGCTAGCAAACTAGAACAGGAGATTTGTCAAAAGTCAATTGACCATAGATCTGAGGGTCTATTTCTGAACTCTCAATTCAATTCCATTGATCAATATGTCTATCTTTGTTTTAGTTTGCAAGCTCCCAGAATGCAATAATACCAGAAAAAGATTGGCTTTTAAAAAGGGAAATTTATTAAGCTGCAAGTTTACATGTTCTAAGGCTATGAAAATGTCCAAATTAAAGCAGGGCTATAAAAAGTCCAATCTAAGGCATCCAGGGAAAGATAACTTGCTCAAGAAGGCTGATGACATTCAGGATTTCTCTCTCACTGGAAAGGCACATGGTAAACATGGCAACATCTGCTAGCTTTCTCTCCAGGCTTCTTGTTTCATGAAGCTCCCGCAGGGTTGTTTCCTTTCTTCATCTCCAAAGGTCTCTGGCTGCACGGTCTCTCATGGTTCTTGTGGCTTTCTCATGGCTCTGATGCGCTCTCCAAAATGCTTCCTCTTTTAAAGGATTCCAGAAAACTAATCAAGACCTACATGGAATGGGTGGAGGACCATCTCCATTTAATAAAAAGTTAATACCCACAGTTGGGTATGTCACATCTCCATGGAGATAATCTAATCAAAAGATTCCAATGTACATTGTTGAATAGGGATTAAAAGAAAAGGCTGAATTAGGATAAAAACAAGGCTTTTCCAAGGATACATAATCCTTTCAAACCGATACATTCCACCTTCTGGACCCTAAAAAAGACATGTTTTCCCATATACAAAATGCATTCATTCCATCACAATATCAGAAATCCTTATACCATATCTGTAGCAATACAAATATGATACAAAGTTAAAGCCAGTAAAAATCTCATCAAAGTCAGTTTCAGGCATGGTCCGTTCTAAGGCAAAATTCTCCTCTGGCTCTGGACCTGTAGAACTCAGAACAACTTAGTTGCTGCCTACATACAAAGGAGGGACAGTCATAGGCTAAATACTCCCATTTCCATAGGGAGGAATTGGAAGGAACACGTGGATTGCTGGACCCAAGCAGTCTTGAAAACCTGCATGGCAAATTCCATTAGATTTCAAAGTCTAAGAGTCATTTATCTTTGGGGCTTTAGAAAGCAGCAATCCACCCTTTTCAAGAGACTATGCAGTGGCCCAACTCTCTCTGAATGCAACCCTGGGGGACTTTGGGGAGACCACCTTTTTCTCAGCTCTACCCTCTCCAAGCATCAGGGCCACACCTAGGCTCTCTGCCATCTCTGGGGCATATGCTCAACCCCTCTGTGTGGTGGCAGCCAGGCTCTCCCCAATACCCAAGGAATGTGCTCCACCTTCTCCAAGGCCTGAGGCAGCACAACTCTTCCACTGCAATGAGGTAGAAGGCCCATCCTCTGCCTTTGGAGCAAACTCACCCTTTCCAAGTACTTGGGTGGGTCATCTCTACTGGCCCAAGGTTTCTTGACTTTAAACTTTAGCTTCCACAGTTCTGCCTCCCTCTGAAGTTATTTCACCTACACATTGTCCCTTTTCTGAGCCCCCCAGTCCAGACTGGCAGTGGCTCTATTTATCCAGTTCCCACAGCACTCTTGTTGGTTTTCTGTGTCGTAGGCAAGGATTGTGCCCATCAGATAGCAGGAGTTGCCACAAATCCTTCCTGTATAGCTCCATTTCCAATCCTGGCTTTCTCTGAAATGGCTGATTGGTTACACATTTGGCCAAACCCTCACATGGGGCACCATTCTCTGGGGTCTCCCTTCCTGGAAGACCAGAATTTTCCAGAACATCAATTTCTGGTTTCTTTGTACCCAAGAGTTCAGTTCTCAGCTTATCTCTTTCCTGTCACATTTCACTACAAGCTGCAAGGAGAAACTGGCTGCACTTTTGACATTTAATTTGGAAATATCTTGTGCTAAATATTCAAATTCAAGACTTTTAAAATCTTCCTTCTTTCTAAAGCCAGCAGTCAGTTTTGATAAATTTTCTGCAACTTTAAAACAAAGGTTGTCTTCCAGTTTGCAATAACATGTGCTTCACCTCTGTCTAGAGCCTTGTCAGAGGTATCTTTAGAGTCCACATTTCTACCAACAGTCTTGTCAAAGCATTCTAGGCCTTCTCTGTCAAGCTTCTCACAACTCCTCCAAAATCTTCCCTGTATCCATTTAGAAAGCCGTTCCAGCATGTTTGCTATTTGCAAATTGCAGCCGCACCCCATTTCTCTGGTACCAAAATCTGTTCTAGTTTGCTAGTTGATGGAATGCAATATACCAGGAACAGAATGACTTTTAAAAGGGGGAATTTATTAAGTTGCAAGTTTACAGCTCTAAGACTGAGAAAATGTCCCAATTAAAGCAAATCTATAAAAATGTCCAAATTAAGGCACAAACAAGAGGTTACCTTCACTCAAGAAAGGCTGATGAAGTTCAGGCTTTCTCTCCTAACTAGAAAGGTACATGGTGAACATAGTGACATCTGCTAGCTTTCTCTCCAGGCTTCTTCTTTCATGAAGCACCTCCAGGGGAATTTTCCTTCTTCATTGTTAAAGGTCTCTGGCCTCTGATAGTTCTCATGGTTCTCTCCAAAATGCTCCCTCTTTAATGATTCCAGTAAACTAATCAAGACCAACCTGGAATGGGTAGAGTCACATCTTCCATTCATCAAAGGTTAATACCCATAATCAGGTGCATCACATCTCTGCAGAGATAACCTAATCAAGTTTCCAAACTATGGTGCTGATTAGGGATTAAAAGAAATGGCTGCCTCAACAAGATTAGATTAGGATTAAGGCATGCATTTTCTGAGGTACATAAATCCTTTCAAACTGGCACAGAAGACTTTCATTCTCTCACTACTGAGTGCAACGTTTGCTGTGGATTTTTCATATATGCCATTTATCATTTTGAGGAAATTTCCTTTGATTCCTACCTTGTCAATTTTTTTTATCAAGAAAGGATGCTGAATTTTGGCAAATGTCTTTTCTCCATTAATTGAGAAGATCATGTGGTTTTCCTTTTTGATTTGTTAATATGTTTTATTACTGTTCTAGTTTGCTAGCTGCCGGAATGCAATATACCAGAAATGAAATGGCTTTTAACAAGGGGAATTTAATGAGTTGCTAGTTAACACTTCTAAGGCCGAGAAAATGTCCCAATTAAAACAAGTCTATAGAAGTGACCAATCAAAGGCATCCAGGGAAAGATACCTTGGTTCAAGAAGGCCGATGAAGTTCAGGGTTTCTCTCTCAAGTGAGAAGGCACATGGTGAACACAGTCAGGGCTTCTCTCT
>PVIY010019215.1:0-46173 GCA_004026745.1 Myrmecophaga tridactyla
CAGTAAGATAGAAAGTGTTGGGTCCCTGATGATCACAAAACCACCACATCAGCCCTGGAGTATTGTCTTTTGGCCTTTGTTTACATGAAAGAGAAACAAACTTCTCTATTATTTCAGTTGATGTTATTTTCAGTGTTCCGTCACTCGTAATAAAACCATATCCTGACACAAGAAAACAACCCAAAGATTAAATAAAGGAAGTCATATCCTGCTCTGAATTAAAGGCAGGAAGTTGATATATAAATTGATTATGATGAAATCTGACTAAAATATCAAAGAAATTCTGGGGATGAGACTTGGTAAAATGATAGCAAAAGTCATGTAAGATATTAAGTAAAAGAATGGCTAAGATCACTTTGAAGAATAATGAAGAAACTTGGTTATAAAGACAAGGGTTCTTTTTGAAGCATTTTAAAATAGTAACATAAATTTGGATTTAATAAATCCTAATTAAATAATTTGTTACAAATTATGGGGATTAGATAAATAATTTGTTACACATCAGTTAGATAGAATACAGTTCAGCCATTGAAGTGACGCTGTTGAAAACTATTTAATGGTATGAAAAATTGTTCACAAAGTGTTCAGTGAAAAATTCTGGTAACGAAACACTATTTTTCTTCTGAAATATTTACTGAATATTTATGCATAGGGAAAAAGCCTGAAATAAAACATGCCAAATGATAAGTGTGGATAGATATCTCAAAGTTGTTGAGTAATATACGACTTATATTACTTTCTCCTTGCTGTCGCCCATCCCAAATTTTCTATAATGATCTTTTATTAAAAAAGAATAAAACTTGTTATTAAACAAGGAGAAATCTTGCTGTGAATATTTGCTAATTATGGAGAAATACTAAATATGCCTCTGAGGTAATGGAGGTAAGGCATGTGGATGTTAGCCCTGAACTTTTAACCAGTTCTAAGCTAGTGTGAGATGAATGAAGTGCTGTGTAAAAGTGGTCATCTCTGATAAACAGGACTTCATTCTGAAAGAAGGGAGGGCTCTGTGACAGCTGACGTCACTATGACCCAGATTCCAGAAGTAGAATGTGTAGAATATGACTAAAGGACTGAATACAAAAGTGATTTGGGCCTGAATTAATAAAGAAAATGCTTCCACTTAAGTGCAGTCTTGGTGCAAATTACCTGTCATCTAGAAATTCACTTTTTTCTTCTATATAAGCATAAACCTGGTGAACTAGAAAATGTGCAGGGGTGGAAGACAGCAGAGAAGAAAGACGATGAAGGGCATCTTATTGCTTCTTTATGTTAAATAACTATATATGTGCGTATTTCTCCTTTTTATTTGTATAAGCCATCTATTCAACTTTTCAGAGAGTCATAGTCTGAAAATCGACTCTAGTTATAAATTGAACTCTTGACCCAGATGAGATTCCTCTATAAGATGAAGTGTGTGAAAGTATCAGGAGCAAATAGCTGCCTTCATATACCTGCATGCTGGTGTATTTTGAAATTAGTATGAAAATGCTAGGCATTAATTTAATGGAAATTAAGTTAGGAAAAAGAAATGCCAGTGTAGGTGTCTGAGTATTTCAGAAACAGGTATGGAAAGTTTCCTGGTTGTTAAAAGAAAGTCTGCTCTGTTTCTTCACACTTTGGAGTCACTGGCACTTTTGAAAAGCTGATGAAAATTTTGAAGGCTCTGCCTAGATAAAAGGCCCTGTTTCCCACAGGTGCTAAAGAAAGGAAATGCTATCCACAGAATTTCAGGATGTGAATAAGCCCTTCCTTTTTATTTTTATTTATTTATTTATTTTTAACATGGGCAGGCTCCAGGAATCGAACCTGGGTCTCTGTACAGCAGGTAAGAATTCCGCCACTAAGCCACGGGTGCACCACCCAAGCCAGCCCTTCCTTTTTGGTTTACAATGATAATTTTCTTTGAAAATACTGTTTATAGAAGATTTACTATGTGCAAAGCATTTTTTCATATATTATCTCATTTAGTTGTTTTTAACAAAATGCTGAAGCAAAAATTAATATCTCTGTTTTACAAAGAACCAAGGTTCTGGAAAGTTAAGGAATTTGCTAAGGTTTACACAGCTGATAAGTAAGTCAAGATTTTAATTCAGTTCTTCTCTTTGCACCACATAATGCTGCTTAGCATATCCAACAGCGTCTAAATGATAGTTAATACACACCTAAATTCACTACCTTTAAGATAGTGATTTGCTATCTCTCTTTCACCTAGAAATTTCTTTCTGTCATGTTTATTTTGTTAAATTACTATGGAGTAATTGACCTTCCAAGTCTGCAGGGGCAGGGTTGAAGGCAAAGGTGAGCACTAGAGTGTTTAAAGGAATGCATATGTAAATTAAGCTAAAGACCCAGAGATGTGCGTTCTAGTGACTCATGTAACAATAGGAAATGGCTGTCATTCCAAGCTTGCACTTCTCTGGGATGGTATGTTAAGTGTAGGAGGGGACCTCTGTCATAGCTGGCTCCTAACAAAGGGATCATGCCCAGTTAGAGAATGGGGCAATGGTGGGCTGCCATAGTACAAGGAGAACAGACTTCAGTTCAAGAGTAACACCTCCAAATATGCATGCTATTTCCCTTGGGAGGTCGGTCCTCTAATGTGACTAAATAAAGCAACAATAATTGCAAGTATCTAAGTTTTGCTCTGTTCCCCTCTTCTAAACCTAATTGACTTGTGCATGGATTTATACATCTCTGACAGAATCCCCTATAAAATAGATGCATGAACTGGAAGAGAACTTTAGAAAATAGGAAATGCTTTTTTTATTAGTAAAAATTGTGAGGGCATTCAATTTATATCAAGGTGTGAGATCAGGAAACCTTTCTGAGATAAAATTACATTACTATTTCTAGGGGCAGTGAGACAGGGGCTCAGTGGCAGGTTTCTCACCTGCCATGCCAGAGACCCGGGTTCGATTCCCAGTGCCTGCCCATGCAAAACAACAACAAAAATTACATTACTATTTTTAAAAGTGTGCTGGAAGCAAAATAAAATTAGTCAACTGGAAGGCAATTCAGAAAATTCTCTCAGCACTGAGAGTAGAATAAGGAAATAAGACAAGAGACAACAGACCTAGAAGACAGATCTGGCTAATTCACTATATACATGAGGACTTGCATAAGATGATAGAACCAAACAGAACCAAGTAATGAAAGACATGGTCTTCATAACAAAAGGGCTAGCAAAATGTCAGGAAAATTAGTAAACAAACCACACATGGTCATAAACAAAATCTGAATTCTGAATTTCAGACAGAGGAAATTCCTTAAGTAGATATTTAAAGACGTCATGGCATGAAGATATAGTGACAGAGATTGTATCTCTATGGGAAGGAATCCCAGTACTGGAGGTGAGGGGTGGTGGCAGAGAAGCAGAGTTTGAAATGTACAAAGCTGAAGTGAGTCTGTGAATATTTCAAATATTCCAGTTCTATGGGAAAGAAACTAGGGAATGGTTTTCCCATATTTGACAAGGATCAAAAAGAATTATATTACCAAAAGCAAGTTGTGAAAGTAAAAGTACTTTTTAAAACTATCAATAATATGAAACAAATTTTGATCAACTGTGGCTAGAAGAATTCTTTTACACTTCTTTCTGTAGGAAGTGATATTACAAATTGTCACTTGAAGAAGTGATTAAAGATAATGCAACCAGAAAATGTAGCAAAATATGCGTAATAGAGTTATGTCAGACAGTTAATTAATATAGCTATGGTGTTATTTTCTGGATTTTTTTGACATTTGTGATATTTGTCAATATTTTAATATTCTGTAATTATTGATATTTCTTTTCTCATTCTAAATAAAAATTCACTTTCATACCTAGCATTTTAAAATCAAGGTATAATTTACATAGAGTACAAATTGAGTATTCATAATTGTGTATTATTTTTCTTCAAGAAAGCCCCTAAAATTTTGTGTTTCAGGCCTCCCAAAATGTGGGTCTTCCCCCGTACACCACCCCAATATCTTCCCTCTATCACGAAATAAATCAACATAAACAATAATGCCAAATTTAAATAGATGTATGTTATTTTTCACAAAACAAGGAAAAAGAGAAGGAGTTGTATAGGATTTAGCAAATGAGAAAAAAAATTTAAGAAAGAAAAAGATTAAGAATTTAAAAGATTCTGGGTGACATCAAGATCAGAAAACATATTTGCAGTCTAAATAATTATTAATGTACTTATGAAACCTAATATAAAGTTAAAAGTGATTTTTGCAAAAGAAAAATCATCTAAAAATTTGTAATCACAATTTAGATCAGAAATATCAGAATATCTCTATAATATGTGGCATGGAGTGGGAGGATATATGAAAAGAAGACAAAATTTCTTGTCTTCTGCAAGCCTTTTCATTAGGTTTTATTACGATAGTATATGGTTTTGTTGTTTAAAACAAAATGGACATAATATAATGGCCAGTGCGTCTCGAGCACTTACCACTCAGAATGGACGCCAATTATGTCAACTCATGTAGTTATGCTGGTGCATACAGAAGGAATATTAGCTTGGATATAAATGGCAACATTTATAGGAAAAGTAAGGATTTATAATTCTTAAATCATGAGACTTTTAAAAAGCAAGTTTTAATGAAATATGTTAACTCTGATGTTTTTAAATTTCAATTACCATCTACTCACTCTTCATTAAGAATATTGGACTACGGGAAATAATTCTTTAGTTGATAAAAAAAAAAGTGCCTATCTTTGCCATGACATCAGTAAGCCAAAGCAAATATACAGATAGGGACTCATTATCTCCGAGATAGTGAGTGCTAGAAACGTAACAACTATAAAGCTTTGGCGCCTTCAACATTTTGGCTTCAAAGAGAGCTGTTGCTGTAACTTCTTGTGAACTTTTGAAGGGTTGATTTTATTGGAGTGTTGCTTTCTTTTCTTCCGGGAAAGAAAGCAACATCTTTTTTTTAAGGGGGAAAAAATCATACTCACCATCTATGACTTTATTATTTTTATTACATGTTCATTAGTTTAAAAAAAAAAAGTATTTGCTAAAAGAATAAGAGAGATCAGGGAAAAAACCCTGACTGTTTCCCTGGAAGTTTTAACTAGCATACACATTTGTTGTATGGAAAATGTTGAATTGGAATTTAAAAAGCAATGTAACTCAGACGTGGAACTTTAAGACACAGTGAATCTTTCCTAATACACAATACAAATGTTAACAGCTAGAGGCTCTAGGACCTCTAAGTTCTATATTATACTCCTTTATTTGTTAGTGGTTACAGAAACACATCTTACCTTCCACTTTGAATCTCATATCAGTCTGTAGCACTTGTGTATTTTTGGCATAGAGCTGACATCCCAATTATTCATTTTTGTGAGTATGACAGTGGTATTGATTCTCTTTTTAAAAAAACAGAGTTATAAACTATGTAGCCATTGCATTCCAATCAGCCTGCTGGCTATGGGCCTGTGCTCTTGGGAGGGGGGATGTTTGTGTGTATCCTATGCCTGTTCATTTATGCCTGTACGTACAACATTTTCAAGTAACTTGAGAGTATAATATGCAGGCAAATATTCCCAGCATCTAAAATAATTTTTTCATGAGCCTGTCTTTTTTTTTGGCTTTTGCTTAGGAATAGTTTCATTCTATTGCTTGGGTACAGTTGATTGAATACAGTTGCAACAACTAATAAAAATCTGTTGTAAGTTAAGGACACTTTAAATCTGTGCTCCATTGGCTCCAATATGGTTTGCTATTTTAAACCCAAAGTTTGGCATCTGTACAAATCCTCTCTTGGTCTGAAGTCTTGACTAATGATGGATAGGATGAAGAAAGCATTCACTCATTTGGAACTCAAGATTAGTTTGTTTAAAATGCAATTTTCTATAAAGAGATGGTTGTGAAGACTTTTTCTTTCTTTGTCTCATTGAGAATGGATAAGTCTCCCTTACCATTTCACTTCCTGTTAGTGGTTGAGTTTGGCCAGCAGGAAGTTGGAATCTGGGAGGAGTTTAAGGTCAGGTATTTATTTTCTCACCCTTCTCCCTGCTAGATCATCAAGCCTTGACTTCATCCCTCTACTGAGTGCCACAGCGCCATTCAGAGACCCTCTCCATCCCAGCTTCTTATCTGTGTTCTCTTTCTACACTTGCATTTTAAGACCTAGGGCTATTAAGGTCTCCTTTCTGTTGCTAGGCTCAAGGTACAGTGCCATACCTTCTTGTTTCTAAACCTTGCACCCATCTTTATAAAAATGGCTTTAATTAAATTCTCCTTGTATTTCTCAATGTTAATTGTGCCTTCTGTTTTTCTCTAGACCCATTAAGGAAAATATGGCAATTTTAAGTGAAGGGAGACATTTTGCCCAATATTGATGATAGGTGAGAGAGACTTAAGCCATGGAACACCAAAGGAAGTTGGTATCTAAGCAGTATCTTCCTATCTTTCAAGTCCCTTTGATCATCCTGGTCCTCTCTCTTCCTTCTGGCCATGACTCCTCATGACTGGTCAAGTGTTCCATGATCACTTGCCGTGGAATCCTGTCTGTTTCTGGATTAAGAACAATATTCCAGACCTTTAACTCTCTTCCAACCTTTTGAACTTCTCATACAGTTTTCGTGTCTTATGCCCCATATTCTTAGAATACCAGTTTTAATTAGAGAATAAATAAGGCAATTTTATTTATGCTAAGGTACAAATGCCTAAAAAAATCAATTTTATATACTAATCTATGCTTAGGTACAAATGTCTAATAATGCATTCATCATGTGTAGCACTCTATGCAGTACTTACCTTGAACAGACTTTAAAAAAAATTTTATTAATAAAGTCAATCAGCATACAACATGAACATTCTTAACATGTGAACATTCCATACTTGGTGTGCAATCAGTGGCTCACAATATCATCACAAAGTTGTATATTCATCACCATGATCATTTCTCAGAGCATTTATATCACTCCAGAAAAAGAAGTAAAAAGAAAAAAGAATAAACTCATATATACCATACCCCTTACCCCTCCCTCTCATTGACCGCTAGTATTTCCCTCTACCCAATTTATTTTAACGTTTGTTGAATAGACTTTTAAAGGTTAACATTATTTATCTCAAATAATATAACATAAACAAAGGAGTCATTTTCTAACGGTAGGGGAATCACCCATGAAGGCACAGAATTCCATTGGGGAAACATTATGAGGCAAAAGGTGAAGCTCTTAGGTCATAAAAAGGGATCTGTCACCTCTTCTTGGATTTAAGATCTGTACTGAGAAGCTGAGTTGTGGATTTAGTGTAAATATTATGCTAATATGAGACCATCTCTCTTTCTTGTAACATGGGAAAAAGAAAAGTGAGATGGATACTGGAAACTTTGATATAGGGAATGAACATTCTGGACATAAGTCCTTGCCATATAGATATAGTACATCATCAAATTTAATGCATCAAAACTTAAGAAGACACCTGAGAAGAGTGTATAACTTGATGTGCTTTGGAGAAAATCAAGAATTCAAGAATTCTTGAATGATTGGGGTAATGTTCAGAGCCACATTTCTTTTTATTCTTCTGATATGAAAAGTTTTTGGTGTTATTAATACTTTTATCCCTACTTCCAAGAATGTGGAGCATTATACATTTGATACCATTAATTCAGCACTTGGATGTGTTTTACCCATCATTTCTTAAAAGGATCTGTTTAGTATTGCTTTTCAATTCAAGTCCAGAGACAAATGAATAAATACAACTTTGTGGTATTCAGTTTAATCCAATTAGTTTAGGGCATGGATATAAGTTGTATAGCAGAAGAATTGTATTAAAATGCTGCATATCAATTCATTTGTTGGGGGAGGCTCAGTAATATTCCTCCAGCATCTAATACTGATTTCCCAAACCCAAAACTCAGAATCTGTCATCTAGCCTTAAACTACTACTCAGAGAACAGCTGGGTCTCACCGTCAGGGGCAGAGTATGAGTTGGAGTGGGGTTTGATAGTGAGGAGCTTTAAAATAAAAGCACCACCATTTGGCATCCTTCCATAAAATCTTCAACTTCTGACCAATGATATCTCAATTAACTGTTTACACTGCTTCTTTTTAACATCCATCATTCATTCATTCAGCAGCAAGGAAAAACAGATAAAATATTTCTATTTCATGGGGTTGAAGGGTGGGGAGATATATTCTTAATAAATAAATATATTAAGTTATATAGTGAATTAGAAGATGAGGAATGTTAAGTGAAAAGCAGTAGAGCTGGGTAAAGGCATCAGGAATTTGGGGAGTTGTAATTTATCTTAGGTGACCTTACAGAGTAGGTGACGTCTGAGCAAAGACTAGAAGGATAGAAGGTACCAAGAGATACAGCTATCTCTCTAACAAGTATTAAGCCAGCATGCTTTGAATCAGTTCTTTCCAATTAAAATATAATACACATCACATGATAATTTAAACTTTTCTAGAAGCCAGATTTTGAAAAAAATTAAAAGAAACATAAAATTAATTTCAATAAAATATTTTATCTAACCCAATATATCCAAACTAATTCAGCACATAATCAATATGGAAAAAGTTATTAAAACATTTTTTACATTTTTTGTATTAAATTTTTAAAATCTGGCATGTATTTTATAATTATAGCATTTCTCTGTTAGACTAGCCACAGTTCAAGTGCTCAGTAGCCACATGTGATGGATGGCTGCCATATTGGATGGGCAACTCAAGCTTAAAAAGTGTTGAAAAGGTGCCCCTTTAAAGAACGCAATCAAAGGGACCGAGTGAACCCCTGCTCTCCTGTCCCTATAAGAGAGGCAGAGGGTACTTGTCAGCAGTGGAGAAGAAGGAAGCTTCATTTGGAGTGAAGGAGAAATTTATTGTAAACAAAGCATTAGGTAATTTCATTCCTATTTTAGCCCAGTCTGGGTAATTCGCATCATCCCTTTTGAATCAACATCACTTAAGGGGTCACATTTTATTCTCAGCCCTTTGTGTACAGCTTCCACCAAAGTCCTCATTTCTTGTAAGAATTGTCTCACTGAGAGACCAGTCTTGCTGGGTGATCCATTCAAAATCAAAATTATTTGTGGTATTTTGGAGGCTTAGTATAGCTATAGATGACCATTTTAAACTAGAGGTTAAAAATTTAATTGGAGTTTTACAGGATGCAATTATATGCTGGATGCCTGAGCTCTAATATTATAACTGCTTACAAGATATCAAGTTCAGCAAAAATAAGGAAGAATAAACTATATATTAATGACAGTTTATAGCTCCTAGCAATTCACTATGAAGAATAGCTATTATTAGTTTCTTCCTTTCCAACTGCATTGTAAATTCCCAAGAGTAGTAACAATGCCTCTGTTATTTTCTCTTTTCTTTTGTATCCTCCAGAGAGGGTGGGGCTGAGCACATTATTGATATTTAATGAATATTTATTGATGACTCCAGGGGTCAGCAAATTTTTCTGTAATGGCCAGATAATAAAAATTTAAGTCTTCAACAGCTAATGCTCTTGGTCACAACTATTCAATTCTGCTGCCATGAGATGAAAAACCATAGCCAATATGTAAGAATGGGTAGACATGTGCTTCAACAAAACTTTATGTATGGACACTGAAATTTGAATTTCTCATAATGTATATGTGTCACGAAATATGGGGTTTTTTTTTCAACCATTTAAAAATGTGAAAAGCATGCTTAGTTCAGGCTGTACAAAAATAGGCAGTAGACTAGATCTAGCCCATGGGTCAAAGTGTCCCGACAACTGGATTACATTTTTCTCATTTTTTGTTTCTGTCTTTTCCCTTTCATTTTCCTTCCTGTTGAATTTTTTTAAAAAATAAACTTTATTTTTACAGCAGTTTTTGATTTACAGATAAATTGCCCAGAAAATACAGGGAATTCCAGATACCACTTGCAACACATAGAGTTTTCTCTTTTATCAACAGCCTGCATTCATTGTTGGTACATTTTTCTTAGAATTGATGAACCAACCAATACTGCTGCATCATTAGTAACTGAGGTCCATAATTTAAATTAGGGCTCACCCTTTGTATTGTACAGTTCTATAGGTCTGACAAACATGGAATGTCATCTATCCACCATTACGGCATCGTACAGAATAGTTTTCACTGCCCTAAAAATGCCCTGTGTTCTGCTTATTCATCCCTTCCTTCCTATTCCCCCACTCCCCAAACTATGGCTGTCGTGTTGAATTTTTAATACTGGAGAATATTCTGATTAGCTTGTACTGACAGTGAAAAATAAATGTGGGGTATGCATAGTGTGTCATGTTTTTCTATCTGAAGACAGTTTCAGTGTATTTTTCTATCTCATGATTATCATCTAGAAATTTAACTTTTCTGTTTTAATTTTTAATGCAATTTTATTGAAATATAGTCACACACCATACCATCCATCTAAAGTATACAATCAATGGCTCACGGTATCATCACACAGTTGTGCATTCATTATCACAATCAATTTTAGAAATCTTCATTACTCCAAAAAAGAGAGAGGGAAACCCCAAAACATCCTATAGCCCTTACCCCTCCCATCAGTGGCCCCCTAACATTGGTGTAGTATATTTGTTACTACTGATGAAAGGCTATTAAACTACTACTGTTAACTATAGTCAGAGTTAGCAATAGGTGTGCTTTTCCCAGGTACCACTCTATTATTAACTCCTTGTAATAGTTGCCTACATTTGTTCTAGTTCATGAAAGTTTTTTTTATACATGTACTGTCAATTACAGTCTTCATTCACAGCAAGATTCACTGTGTTATACAGTCCCATACTTTAACCTCTGACTTTCCTCCCAGTGAAATACATAGCTCCAACCACACTCCTCAATCAACCACATTCACACACCATCCAGGACTGCTCATTATATGCGCAATAATGTGCTAACATCACCTCCGTCCATTTTCACACATTTCAATTCAACTTAGTTAAAAATTCTGCACATCTTAAGTGGCTGCTCCCCATTTTCTAGCCTCATTCTATCCCTTGGTAACCTTTATTCTAGATCCTATGTCTAGGGGTTCACATATTATAATTAGTTCATACTAGTGAGATCATACACTATTTGTCCTTTAGAGTTTGACTTTCATCACTAAACATAATGTCCTCCAGGTTCATCCATGTTGTTGTGTGCTTCAGAACTCCATTCCTTCTTACTGCTGAATTAATATTCTATCTCATGTATACACCACATTTTGTTTCTCTATTCATCAGTTGATGGACACTTGGATTGTTCACATCTTTTGGCAACTGTAGATAATGCTGCTGTGAACATTGGTATGCAAACGTCTGTCTGCGTCCCTGCTTTCAGCTCTTCTGGGTATGTACTGAGTAGTGGAGTTGCCAGGTCATGGGGCAACTCTATACTTAACTTGCTGAGGAAATGCCAAACCATCTTCCACAGTGGCTGTATCATTTTACATTCCCACCAGCAGTGGGTAAGTATTCCTGTGTCTCCACATCCTCTCCAACACTTGTTGTTTGCTGTTTGTTTACTAGCAGCCATTCTAATAAGTGTGAAGTGTTATCTTTTTGTGGTTTTGATTGCATTTCTTTAATAGCTAGTGAAGAGCCACATCTTTTCATGTGCTTTTTAGTCATCTATATTTCTTTGGGCAAATGTCTTTTGCCCATTTTTTGTTGTTGTTGTTGTTTTTCTCCCATTGAGTTGGCTGCCTTTCGCCCATTTGACAAAGTCCTTTGAAGCACAGAAGTATTCAATTTTGAGGAGGTTCCATTTATCTATTTTTCCTTTTATTGCTCTTGCTTTGGGTGTAAGTTCTAGAATACTACCACCTATCACTAAATCTCAAAGGTATTTCCTCCTTCAGGGAGTTTTATGGTACTGTCTCTTACATTTAGGCCTTTGATCCATTTTGAGTTAAAATTTTTTTGAGTTAATTTTTGCATAGGGAATGAGATAGGGATCTTCTTTCATTCTTTTGGTTATGGAGATCCACTTCTCCCAGCACCATTTATTGAAGAGGCTGCTCTGGCCCAATTGATCATTCTTTTTTAAAAACTTCTTCCTTTCTTCTATCTGATCTTGCTTCATCTAACTGCCAATTCTTCTATTCCTTCATTTTCTCCTAATTTTCCTTTCTTCAAACATCATAGCTGATTTTTTTTTTCCTTTCAATTTACCTAAGCACTGTCATATTAGGTAGAAGGAGTTCATGAAACACTGATTCAGTCCCAAGAATAAAAAGACAAATTAAAATAATATTCAAGACATGGAGTTTTAAGATTATTATATTAAGGCCTCTACTTCTACTTCTCCTCATCTTTATACTCCTTCATACACCAGTTTGACTCTACAAGAATAAAACTGACTTATACGTGTGTCTGGCAGAAGTCTCATTATTAATGTGTGTAAGTATGTGGTGGACAGTGGTCAGCCCATTAGCTGTGTTTGTTTTGTATAAAACCTGTGTTCAGCCCCTCAGCTGTTTATTGTTTTACCTCTTCCTGCAAATTCAGACACCTCTTTGAGAAAATTATCTTGACTCACTGGCAATTTTGGCCTTTCTAAAAGTATATTTATGGTCAATTATTTCAATTTATAGCTTCTAATTTTAAATATGCCCTTTACAAGTTCTTTTTTGTTTTTATGACATTTTCATAAACAATTTACCCCAAACCTACCTGAGTTAAGTAGCCTTTATAATTTAGTTACCAGGGGAATTTTTGAAAGTGCAGACACTACAAAGCCAAAAACAAACAAAATAACCTCCATAAAAAAATCCTTCAGTTCTTGTCAACAAATGTTCAGAGGATGTTTCAGATTTTTTCCCCTAGAATAAATTCAGCAGATTTCATTTCCTTGCTTTTTCTTTTTCTCTTTATAAAATTGCCAACTTAAAAACGTACAAGAGAATTTTGCCATTGTCAATTACTATGCAGAATTTTGCAAATAAATCCAAGATTTCTTTGCCTTTCCTTAATGTTTTGGATATTCTGATTATGTTTTAGAGTCAATAATCTCCCTTCTTTACTAGGACTTTTGTTCTTCCACTAAGCAATATTCTCTGAATTAAAGCCAGGGCCAATCAGTATCTTCCATTATCTGAATGATTTTGTTAGTCACAGAACGCTGGTCTTTCTAAGAGATGCCATGGTTTATACACCCTCCCCTTAATCCAGAATATTTGATAGAACAGAATGTGACAGCACAATTAGCAAAATCTAGAATGAAGCAAAATGTCTACAAGAAGCAAGAAAGTATCTTAAACACTCCATCTTCAAGTGCACACACTATTGATTTCATATGTTCCAACTCTTGTCCGCTTTGGTAATTATACCGTCAATAACAGAGAATCTCCGCAAATCCTTCAGTTGTGTGAATTGCCAATAAAAACAGACTGTGATGGAATCTGTGATTCATTATCTCCGAATTGAAAGATAATAAGATGATTATTCTCTAATTGTGTAGTTACTTTTGTTTTAGTATTGTAAACCTATTACACTCATCAACATGATAATTTTCATCACATCTCAAGCATATGAGCAGAAAATGCTAACACCAGTATTTTCAAACAAGAAAGCAGAGCATTCAGCAATAGTATATTCTGTAATATAATTTAAAACATTATAAAGCTAATGATAAATATTAAAACTTAGTCTGTATAGTTTTTATATTTCCCCCTTAGTTCATTACAAAAATTATTCTGAAGGCCATAGACATAAAAAAGATTCTGTTTATTACACATGCAACTTTGCTGGCCATATCTAAAATCCTTCATTTACTTTGTAAGAAGTTTTATTAATGTTAGAGTGAGAGTAAGATAATTAACCTGCTCTTTGAATTCAGAAAGGAGCTAGAAAAATAGGTCCACAGGCATTCTCAAATCAGAGGCTGTAAGGTCAGTCTCCCTGAGAATGGTATTGCACTCTTTGGGCCTAGTAAAAAAAAAAAAGTGCCAGAAACAAAATATTTTCCAGAGATGCTGCACTAATATATATGCCAGCCTCCATTCTCTCCTTACAATGTGGCATCAATACACCGCCATTTAGAGGTACAGTCCATGTTCTCGTCCTTGGATCTAGGTGGGTCATTGCAATGCCTCAACCGATGGAATGTGACAGATGTGACACTGCCTGACTTCTTAGGTCAGGACATAAAAGGAAATCTGGATTTTTGCCTGGCTCCTTCTTTGCTCAGGGCACTTAACCCCTTGGAATCAGCCACCATATTGTGAGTAAATTCAGGCTACATGAAGGCACCACATGTTGGTTTTCCAGCCCAGCGCTCCGCTAACATCTCAGGTGGCAGCCGGCACTACCCCCGACTTCCATGAGCGAGTGAACACATGATGATTCCAGCCCAAGCTTCAAGGCACTCAAATGTTATTAGGTAGAGCAAAGATGAGCTATTCCCCTTAAGCTCTGCCTCAATTGCAGATCTGTGAGCAAAACAAATGTTGCCGTTGTTTTAAGCTTCTAAATTTGGAGTGATTTATTATATAGCCATTAATAAATGGAAGAGCGTTCAACAAGAGAGTTCATTAGCACTAAAAATATTGCACTGTTTATATAATTTGACTATCATTGGAGCTCAAAAGCCTAACACTGAACCATAACAATCTTGGGCATCGTTACATCCCGTTGTATTGAGTATAGAGTTCCCTTTTAGTGGACGCCTTAGGAACAGAAGCAAATGAAAGTACTTCAGAAAATGCAGTGTTCAGAGACTTGTGGCTCTATGGCTTTGTGAGTCCTCAGAAATAAAAAATAATAATGATAAATCGGCTTGGAGGAAAATGCTTCCACTAGTTCTGCACTTGAAGGAACTAGTGGGTTATTATGAAGACAGAATGATTCAGATCTTACTTTGATCAGTCCCTGCAATTCTAACAAAAATAATTTTTGTGGTGCAGATGAGTAAGCAGTAGGTAGAGTCAGAGCAAAACTAAGATATGTTCTTATTTATTCTGCAAGTTCTCAGGTATGCTGGGAAGCATGTGGTTGTGACAAGCCTTGACTTATTTCCCCACTTGTAACTCTGCAGAAATGGCTCCTGTTGCTGGCCTAAGATCATCATCCTGTTGACCAGATGAGCAGGAGAAATCTGTCAGGGCAGGCTAGCCAACTCTTCAGATAGCATCTCCAGTTAACTCAGACGTCAGCATCACCATTTCAGCTTGACTTTCTCCAATTTTGGCAGCTAGGATGAGATTACAGCCTACAAAATACTTTAACTTTATTAAGGTATAAAATGCAACCCCATTGTCAGAAATAATTGCTTATAATCCATGAGGTACAACTAGGTAGTAAAGCTGGAAGGTTTATACTGGGAGGATTTCTAGGTGTTTTAAGGATTCTATGTAAAAAATACAGTTCAATCCTTGATGTGGTCCTGAAAAATCCATATAGAGCATTGATTAAATAGAATATCAGGAGGTTTATATAAAGTGACAATATTTACCGCTGTAACATGAATCAATTGTCTTTCACTAGGCAAAGCTTCAAGCCAAAGGTTTTGTGTGAAAGAGCTTTTAAAGGGCCTTAATCAAGTGGCCAAGATAATGCAATAACCATCTCCTTGAAGAGAAAGGCAAAGAAAAGAGTATTTTATAATATGAGCTAAATTGCCTGAGATCAGCTTTTATCCCTAACACTATAATGTGACCCTAAGGCAAGGAACTTAATTTTTCCTTGACTCAGTTTCCTTGTCTGTAAAATGAAAATGATAGAGATGTAAGGTTAATAAGAGTTAATGTAGGACAGCACATAAATAGTGCACAGGACAAAGGAAGTGCTCAGTGAAAGTCAGTTGTTCCTTATTGTTATTTTGTGAATATCCTGAATTTCTCAAGAATTTCCTCTTCTTTCCCAAAATACAGTATATTTGGGGCTCTGGGCAGTTAATCATCCAACTTGTTCAGGCAGAAGAAATGCTTTGAGCATATCTACCAATTTCTAACATCAACACTTTCTCTGGAAGTGGCACAGTCACTAGGGATCTCTGGTGACAGTCAGCTCTGGATACCAACACTAGCTACTATTCTTTTATTTGTACCCTAGACAAGTGGAGAACACATCTTGACCATTGAGCACATGGTTCCAATGCTGCATAGATAGTGACATAATGAACAAGAGAAACCTACAAGAGGAGTTTCAAACAAAATTTGTATTGGTGGAAATTGGGAGACCCTGATATCAGAAAGAACTCATTTGCAGATGATATTCTTGAAGCATTTTCTGTCTCAGAACCAGCCATCATTATTTTTCTTACCGTGCATAGCTCCCTCATCATACATGGAAGAAACAATGATAACAAATTGTGGTGTATTCTCAGCAAAAGAAATTCATTCTGATGGGTAAGTGAAAAACATTATAACATCCCAGATAGTAACACTATGCTGAGACCACCAACTTGAGAACTTTTTTTCCAATAGTTATTAAATGACCCAAGGGCAGATTTTTGAGGAAGAAAAATAAAAGAAAGAGAGAAGCCTCAGGAAGGTTTGGTCTTGCTTAGTCTAAGATCACAACCAGCATCGACATACTTATCCCAGTTGACAAAATACTGACAGCAGGGATAGAGGAATCCAAGAAGGTGCTAGTGGAAGTACTTGTCCAAAAACCTACTTCATCATTTAGATGCTTGCTATTTCCTGCTTTGATGAGATTGTCAGCATTTTTTTCCTCCCTAAAAAGACATTAGGAATAGGTAGGCCATGGTGGCTCAGCAGGCAGCGTTCTCACCTGCCATGCCAGAGACCCGGGTTCGATTCCCAGTGCCTGCTCATGTAAAAAAAAAAAAAACAAAAACCAGACATTAGGATTTTACCATCATGTCTAACTGTTGGTGGAGCCAAAATTTTTCTTCTTTTCATATTTCCAGGTTTTTCTGTGAATTCAACCTCTCTGTGGTTCCCATAATTAACATATTGTTGCAGTATTGGCATTTTTTTTGCCAGTCATTTCTCCACTTTGTTGTCAGATCCATTCCTTCTCTGCTGTGGGGAACAACATTGCCCAGTTTCCTTGGCACTTTGGCTTCTGTTTAGGTTTGGCCAATAGGAAATCAGGTGAGAGACTGAAGGGGAGAAGGAAGGGAGAAAATAAGGTATTTTTCCTCCTCACTCTCTGCTATGGGCAACATCATTAACTAGGCGATGTGTCTTTTCTGTAGTTTCAACTCCCATGAAATAGTCTGCCATGATTCCACTTGGTAGTGAAGGGTCTTGGCTTTGGAACTTAGTAACACTGACTTTTCCCTTCCTCCTTCTGGTAGAAGTGGCTTCCTACTTTTGCTAATATCTGGTTTTCACACCATCTTCTGCTTGCTTTCTCAGATCTTCCATTACCAGTGTAACAAATTTACTGCATTAACCTCCCTCTATTGGAAACATACAGAATAAGTTCTATTTTCAGACTGAACCCTGACTGATGCATATGTGTAGAATCTTTGCAAGTTCTCTGCAAGAAAATGCTCGAGTACTAGAAAACTCAAGGATTTCAAGGGTTACAGAAAATAAATGATATAGCTGAAACTGTTTTTGGACCATTGATGACAGTTTGGGCATCTACAATTGTGTCATTAATGATCACTTAGAGTCAGAGGCAAGGTCAATTTTTGCTGAAAACTTGTACTCAATAAGGATAGTGAGAAGTTTATTAACTCCAAACACTGCATACGTGGGCTTCTTAAGGACTTTCTTCAGGGTCCTTTTATAGTTTTGAGAGAATTTTAACACAAAGCATGGGTTACAATATAATTAGCTTAGTCCATAATATGCACAATTTATTCAGTGGTACCTTAGTTGATTAGAAGCTCAACTATCTCCTTTATATTTTTCCTTATAATTCAAGATACATTTCTGATTTGTAGTGAATTGCTACAGTGGCTGGATGTAAATAGAATGATGCAGGCATAATCTTTAGAATGAATTTCTTTCAGAGATATCTTGGAAAAATTGCTACCATCTTGTTGAAGTAGGGGTTTTTCTACTGTTCTCAATAACTAGAAAATTAATTACCAGTGTTAGGAGAAAGTTTCTCTCCTCGAAGATATTTTGATGACAGAGGGAAATGTGTCCACGAGTCCACAATTTAACCTCTGACAATATCAATTGTGTAATTATTGAATTCTTTAAAGAATTATGATTAGAGGTCATAGCAGTATTCTAAAAGGGCTTGGAAACAATTCCACAAAAGCTGTACTTCTAAATTATTTCTGTGATGTCACTTCCCATTTATTCTGCCATTCACTGCAATCTAGCTCCTATCCCTCAACTCCCCTCCTATCTTCCACTCCTCTATTGGAAGTCTCTTGAGAAGGCTATTGGTGACCTGCAGTTTATTTCTTGAAAATATCTTTTCTACGGTCTTGACTTTTTATCCTACAGATAATTAGGACTTCATTTTCTCTTTCCAGAACATTGCAATGTGTTTAATTGCCTCTAATGTCTTTCCTTTCCAATATATCATCCATATTGTCACAGCATGGAGGGCAACCTTGCACAATGAGATCATAGGCTTAGCCAGAAAGATCGAGTTTCAAATCTCATTTCTTTCATTTAAGAGGATTAATGCCAACCCTCAATTTCAGCAGGACTTGTCAAATGTGGACAACATGGCTTACACTGTGGAGTTGTTTTCAGAATCAAATATAATAATAGCTATGAAAAGTCTTGTACATGGTATAAAGTCATTTTTATTTAGACAAAAGTTCAGTTATGATTATTTATCTCTTCTATTAGATAAATTCCAGACTCCTTTGCTTGGTGTGTGTGACCCCTTCACAGGCTACTGCTTTTTTAAATTTTAACTGCTGGCCTATCAGCCCATGTCCTGGAAACACAGATGATCTGGCTTTTTCTTTTCCAAACATGCATTTATTAGATGAAGGAAGGAGGTTTGAGAGGCATGACCTGTAATTGGCCTGCATCATGTCCATCCATAACCATTGGCTAGAACTCAACCACATGGCCCCACCTAAGTGGTTGGGTGGGAACGGAATTCTTGCAGTGTTCTCAAGAAGAAGACAAGAAATAAGAATATTGGTGGCCACTAGCATTTTCTACCTTATTATCTCTGAAAAGATACCTAACAAATAATTTCTGTTCCTTTGCATTTTTTGGCATCTTCCAAATGTCCCAGGAACTATATACTACATGAAAAAAATGCGTAGTTGGAAGCCCTCAATGTTTCAAAAGAAGCTACCCCTTTAATTCTTATGACGTGAATTTATACTGTCTAAAGTAATTTTTTGGACATTCAAAAGGTCAAATCTGGTGAGATTTGCTGTTGCAAAATTTCATTACCAACACGATAGAAAGAAATCCATGTAATAGCAATATGAAAAGTCCTTTGATTCAACTGATAGAATTCAAATATCTAAATAGTAATGGCTTTCACACAAAGTAAATATTGCTTAAGAAACTAGGGTTTTAAGAGATTTAACTTTAAGTCATGCTTTTGGTAGAAAGTGATGGAGCAGTGGAAATGCCTGAGATCCAACTTCCTGAACCTCAAGCCCTTTCTTTCTGGCACCCTTTCTATAATCTTATCACTCCACATTGCCTGTCCTTGAGTCCTTAACTGATCCACATCAGCTCTCTTCTTGCTTGGGGGTAGAGAAGAAGTAGAGAGAAAAGATATTGGAGAAATACAGTGACCACTTCCTTCACCACACCTCTTGAATATCCAGAAGTCAATAAACATTTACTCAGGGTAATATGGAAAATGTCATGTCTTCCATACTATCAAGGGGATGACAATTTCTCCGTCCGTCCATCTATCCATTCATTCATCCATCCATCTATCCAGGAAACATTGATTAAGATTCAATAATGAGCAAGGAACTATATAGAGTATAGACCTATTTTACATTTTCTCTTTTTAGTTGCTACATAGTGAATGAAAGTCTTTCTCAACATGCCAACCAGAGATCTGGTACACTGACATGAATTGTCCCTATTTGCTCTGTGATAGCCATTTTTTAAACTTTTTTCCTCATTGTATAATATAACATATATACTAAACAAGGGAAGAAAAAAGCAATAGTTTTCAAAGCACTCTTCAACAAGTAGTTACAGGACAGATCCTCTTAGCTTTTTCCTTCTAGCTGCTCTAGAAAATAGGAGGCTAGAAGGAATAAATACTTTTTATCGTCACAATTGACTTTTTTTTTCTTTTGGTGAAAAGTAACATATATACAAAAAAGAAATAAATTTCAAAGCACAGCACAACTAGTTGTAGAACAAATTTCAGAGTTTGGTATGGGTTATAATCCCACAATTTTAGGTTTTTACTATTAGCAGCTCTAAGATACTGGAGACTAAAAGAAATATCAATTAATGATTCAGCAATCATATTTGTTTGTTAATCCCTACCTTTTCTGTATAACTCCACTATCACCTTTGATCTTTCCATCCTACTCTTTAGGGATATTTGGGCTATGGCCATTCTAACTTTTTCATGTTGGAAGGGGCTGACAATAGTATGGGGTAAGGGGATGGAATTAGCTGATGCTCTGGAGGGGCTGGGCCCTCTAGGTTTCAGGACTTATGTGATGGCCATTTTAAACACAGAATCTGCTTAAATCTGTAGAGGTAACATTTTGGCACTAAAAGATAAATTCACCACCTGCTGTTCACTTTTTTTTTTGCATTCCTGCCTCAAACCTCCCATTCTCGAGTTCTGAGAAATGTGGCAAAGCAGTTAAAAAAAATTAAGCAAAGATCAACAAGTCTTCTGAAAGTAAACGACTAGTTTAAAACAATGTAACTTGCAACAGGAAAGTCTCAGAAAAACTCTAATAGACATAGCCAGCCGGTTATCTGCAACATTTGTGGATTTAAAAGAGCTCCGTGAACAGAGCATTTAGGAGCCACTGATTTTGTCATCACATTTTTATCAGGCTGATAGATATGACCAAAGAACAGCTGCAGCAGGATATCTGCTGCACTTGAAGAAGAGCTGGTCTTCCTTTTGGACTAATTTTTCTACACTTTTTATAATCTGTTTTCACATTAGTTCACAAAGGTACTTCGTTTCTGTGTTAAGGAAAGCATGTCTAGAACAAAAGTCCTAAAGAAGAAATTGGCTTAACAACTCATTTCATTCTATAATACTCCAGTTAAAATTAGAAAAATCAGTTTATCAGATTGAGAAATATAGCTTGTTATACATATGACCCTTGGGTCATTAGCATTTCACAATCATTAATATTTCATTATCCTTTTATTTTGACTGTAAAATCTCACTAGAAACATATGTGAAATTTTTATGAATCTTGTATAAAACATATGAAAAATATTAGTCTTTTCGTATAAGGGGGAAAATAACCTCTTAAAATGTCTTAGTTTCCAATTAGAATTTTAGACTCTTAGCTGAACATTTAAAACAATCTTGCCAAATTGAATGGAATTTGCTACCTGATCCAGTCTTTCTTGGTCTCCTATTTACATTTTTTATATTTATATGATTAGTTGTGTCTGAATGAGCAAGAAGAATCAGGTTGTGGAATTTTATTTTACATGTTTGGGATTATTTGTTCAACCACTCCATATTACATTAAGTCAGAGAACATTGGATTTTCTAAATTATCTGGTAAAGCAGGCCAAGTTCTGTAAGTATTTTTATCATCCTCCCCTTTCTCAAGGAGACTTGGGATTTATTCACTTCATGGTTATGCTGCTGGCTTTATTATATACATACGGTGTCATGCACCGGACCAAGAGTCATTTTAGATTCTACCCCAAAACACAATTGCTATTGTATGCTAGAAAGGAAATTAAGAAATTTTTTTCTTTTCAGTCAACATTTCCAGGTGGTCATAATTATCACCATGCAGTAAGAGAAATAAAAGTTTCCTTGGATTCACAAAAGCCATTTTTATAATAAGATATGCTCATTTTAAGTGAGTAGGATTGCCCAAGTGATATTCAGTCAAGCATCAGTGCCTTCTACCTGAGGGTAGTGTTTCTCAGTAGGGCTCAGTTTAGGTGGGAGAACAATGTCCCATAATTTACCCACAAAGAATGGGTCTGATCTGCCTCACAATATCATTTTCTAATGACAACGAGAGAGCAATACTTATAAACTGTTCGGCAAACCTAACACAAATCCCCACTGGAGCTAAGAGATTAGAATATAAATAATTGGTGCAATTATTATATTATATAAATATGATAATTTATCATATAAATAATTCTGGCAATGGTTTGGATGAAAGGACGATCTTAATTCTCCTTTTAAATGTTATGCATCTTCTGATTATTTCCTTGTTCTCCTGAGATGAGAGGAAAGGTCTAGACATGAGAAGAAGTAGATTCATTTTTCCCCTTTTCCCTTTGACTGGTTAAAAATTCAAGAAAGTATTTGCAGTTCTCCTCCGAACCAAGCTGGCTTACTTTGGCTTATGCTTTTATTTGCTCCTTTCTCCTCAGCTTTGCCTTCTTTGTGCCTATTTTTTCCTTTTCCACCTCTTCTGAGTCACATGTTGACATAACTCTGTGCAAAGCCTGGGGTTTGAAGAGACATGAACACCAAGTCCCGATACATAGAGATTTTTGTCTGATAACACCACAAACACTCTGCTTGCAGACTTCCTACGCTCGAGACATAATATTTTCAAACACCAATTTGCCAAGCAGTTTGGCTGTGAACACACCAGCCTGTTGGTGGTTTGTCAGAGCTAGAACGCCGCGTCGGAATTCCTCTGACTCTTGGATTTAATTCCCACTTTAGCCGCACTAATAAACAGACCTTCTTTTTGAAGTGGAGAATCTAGGAGATTTTTTTCTCCCTCAGGTTGTGGAGAAAATGAAAAAGTAGACTGCTTTATTCCAAACCTTATTTTTTTTATGAAATACAACTCATAACTCAGAAAGAAAAGCTTCCTGAATTTCAGACCCATGAAAGTTTCAGTCTGAGATGCTGTTACATCTTTTTGATCATTTGGTAACTTTATTTCCTTTCTTCTCATGGCTTCACAACCTGGAAGTTACCTGTGCCTCATGCCATTGTCCCTATGTGATGTTTTCAAATAGGAACGGGGGTGACCTTTCTACCCTTAACTACATCTCTTCTTCCCTTCCCTCCTTCCAGTTTTATTAAGGTTCTTTTCTACTTCATTCATAGTCGCTGTAGGTAGATATTAGATTTAATGAATGAGAGGGGTGGGAACAGAATGTGGAAAACAAAGGGAGAAAATGTGAAGAGCAAAGTGAACAAGTAGAAAAGACAATTAAGAGGAGGCGAGAATCAGAGAAATGAGTAGAACATTTATAAAAGACGTAGAACAAGGTCCCTGCTTTTAAATATGGGAAATTTCACTAGGTGTAGTTAGATAATTTGGCTTCTTTCCTTAAACAAAACAAGCAAAACTGTTAAGTTTTCATGTGGAAATAATCTGCATTTTTGACTGGCAAGCGGTGAATGATGAGGAACTAAAGAGACCCCTACCCAGCACACACACACACGCAATGGTGGGATTTGGTGATCAACATTTAATCATGAAAGAACAAGAGTTTATAGAGATTATGATTCTGAGTCAATAGAATGTCTCTTTGTCTTTGATTTTGGTGAGATTTGCTTTGTTTTGTTTTGTGCTTTAGCTATGTCTTAAGGACTCTTTCAGGTAGGATCTGGCTTAAACCAAGAGTCTAAGGCCAAAAGGCACATGCTTTCTCCTCTTTGATGTTCATGCTGATTTAGTACATAATATGCCCAACATTTATGGTCAACAGTGGTAGACCCTCCAAGGATACAAAATAAATAGACAGATGGATAAATAGATGATACTCTCGTACTCAGCCCTCATCAGATTTTTATATGGAACTGTTCTCCAGTTCAGGGCTTCACATCTTACAAGAAGTCTGAAATTTGGAGAGAATTCAGAAGAGATTATGAATGTCGATGAAAGGGTTAGAAAATGGAATTTACAAAAAAGATTTAAATAAATTGGATTTGCTTATCTTGGAGAAGAGAAAAAAGGTAACCTAATAACAGTCTTCCAGTTTTTGAAGGTATATAATATACCTAATAGGTACCAGCTGTTTTCCTTCTCCATCAAAGAAAGAACCAGAGGCCAAGTTCTCACACTGCAGACATCAAATATAAGGACAAGCTTCTTGTCCATGGTGCTGGTCGCAGTGTTAAAAAGATAAACTGGTCATTGTTGAACTGGCAAAAGCCTTTTTGGAATTTTTAAATATAGGATGGGTTTTTTTCAGGTCTCACTTTCTGGATATTGGAAGATAAAATTGGTACCATGGTTCTTTGTGTAGCATCATAATTGATAAGTCTGTAAGAACAGAAACCTATTTTAAAAGGAGTAACTGTAGATAATGACCAAAGATCATAGGATCAATAGCCTACTTTCCAAGTAATAAATGTTGTCAAAATAAATGTTATCAAGACAAAGAGACATGATTTTCATGGGGCCTTCAGATGTAGACTTTTTAGCACGATGTTCTGCTTTCTCAGAAAAATACTGCTGCTCATTGATTTAAGGAAGGGCAAAATTACGAAAGAGCAAAGATCCCCAAAATATGTTAATAGATACTAAATTAACTGAGAACCACAGATAGAATTATAGAGTGGTAAATACATCCCAGGCCTTTTATATTTCTTTCTTTTTCATTCCTCCCAGCTAAATTAATCTCCTAGTTGACCCCCAAGAAGATCTGCTTCTGTGCAAATATCTCTGTGTGAACCAATATGATTTAAACATTCCTTCTCTCCCCAACTCACAAGGTAAAGTGATCAATTAAATAATAAAAAGTATTTTTTTCCTCTATAGTAGCTGGTTATATTGGTTATTTGGTTAACTCAAGGAAGGAAGAAAATGTATCCAATTCTTTGGCAAATTTCTAGTTTCTGTAGTGTTAGCAACATAGAAACCCATGGCCTTACTGTCTTTTTTGTAAAATTCTGTTCAATAGAATGCATCAATAATATGTTACATTTGTGTGATTTATTTAACACAATGCTGGCAAAACTGGGATTAAACACTACAGTTATAAAAAATAGTATTATGATCTTTGTTACACAATGCTATATTTATGTTCTTCTGGTTTTAATCACACAATTCATTGTATTTTAGTTTTACCTGTTCTACCAAAAACGTTCAAATAATTCTCTGTGAGTTGGCACAGAAAGATTTGCTTTTCAAACTTAAGCAGAAACAAATCCTCTGCAATGAAAATGTGGTATATATGATCTTCAGTGGAAATAGACCAATATTGAAAATCAGATTAAATTTCTATCTACTTTCAGATTAAATCAGAAGGGGAAAGGTTTAGATTTTTGTCTTTCACATTTTATTCTAGGGAAAGAAATACAGAATGTTGTAGTGGCTTTCCTTCAGGGTCCTTTTGGAAATTTATTTAATTTAGCAGAGCAAAAATATTTTTTAACCTTAGACATTTTCAAACATTCACTAGAGCAGAGAGGGTGGTATAATGAACCCTCATGTACCCTTCAATTAACAACAGTTTACATTCCTCCTTCATTTACCCTTCCTTACCACCCCCTCCTTTTTTTTCCTTCCTGATCCCACAACCTGCCCCCCCAACCCTCACACACACTTTTAAAAAAATCTTTACTGGAGTTTAAATGCACTTAAACTTCCTTTGGGAATCAGCTATGCTTTTATCAGTCTCAAAAATTTAAAGTATCTTTATTAGTCAGTATTTGAAGTCTTTTATACTGATTCATATTTTTGTTTCAGAATACTGGGTGGGTGAGTGTCCTTTTGCTTTTGCAACAAATTACAGCAAATTCAGTGGCTTAGAATTTCACTGTCTTACAGTTCTGTAGGTCGGAAATCTGAAATGGGTCTCTCTGGGCTACAAATAAGGTGTTGCCAGGGCTGAATTGCTTTCTGGAGGCTCTAAGCAAGAATCTATTTTCTTGTCTTTTCCAGCTTCTAGAAACTGTCTGCCTTGCTTCCATCTCCAAAGCCAGAAATGGCTTGTTGAGTCTTCCTCAGATCACATCAGTCTACCATACTTTCTTCTGCCCGTCTTTTCCACTCATAAGGTCCCTGTGAATATATTGGATTTACCTGAATAGTCTGGAATAATTTCCCTATCAGGTCAGCTGAACAGTAACCTCTATGCCATCTGTCATTGGGATTCACCTATGCCATGGACACTAGCATATTCATGTCTGGGGATTAGCATGTAGACATCTGTAGAAGGCATCATTCCGCCTATCACACCAGGTATTCTGCACCGATGCACAAATACGCATTCAAGTCTTTTATGCTAAATCTATAAATAGATTTAAGAGTTACAGAGAAATAGTAAAGTGGTATTTTGTCAAATCCCCTGGGTTGGGTCTATATCAAATTCTGTGGCCTAATTACTGTTAACTCGCTGTTCAATCTAAATAAATACAGCAGTAATTACCACCTAACAGTTTGTAAGGTAAAAATTAGCAGCAACAACAACAGAAAAATGACCATGTGCTATGCAAGAGATAAATTCCAGATAGAACGCTTTGCAGGTGGACTGGGCCTTCTTACAAGGAACCTTAGTGCAATCCAGAAATGTATTTATCTTAGTGTATTTCTACACTTCTGTTGCCTAGGATACCACAATCACCTAAAATGTTAGGTACTTTTTCTCTGCATTCTCAATTTTGTCATCCATAGACTACATCAGGCCCCCATACCATGCCCAAATGCTCATCTCCTCCTAGTTTGTTTCCTAACATTATACCCAATGGAGAGACCTCTTGGTTTGCCTGGCAGCAGAGAGGGATGGTGTGATTTTACTGCTGCCGGCAAGCATAAAATTGTAGGCCGGAAGACCACAGATGTGGTGCAAATGTGCCTAATGTTCATTTAACAAGTTCTGCACAGAGCGCTCATTAAAAATGACTCCAATAAATGTTTACACAGCTTTTCTGTTATTTAAACAAAATCATCATCTTATTTGTGTTTTACAACCTACATCATATGTACTAAGCTAAAAACAATTTATCACGGAGCTTTTTCTCAAACTTGGGAGGATGACAGATTTGTACTCCTTCCAAACTGAGGATGAATTGATTTCCCTCATTCTTTTTTTCTGTTCTGGATAGAGTTGTTCTAGAATGAAGAGGTAGCATCTTCCCTGAACGAGGCATATCCTGTGTTGAGAGAAGGAGCATTTCAATCAGATGAGATCCCAACCAGGTAAGGTTTTTGAAGTTTAGTTTATCAGATGCACAGTCAGGCTGGCAGTATAATTCCTAAGGTTGCTGTGAGTACAAGTTGAGATAAAATACAGATAGAAGCTAGTGCTGTATCTGATGCATCAGAGGTCTGTTCTCCTCCCCTTCTTGGACAGGAAGGGCCAAAAGAGTGGAAAAACACTTTTAAGTCCACACACTTTTCCATGTTAATAAAATTCATTTTCTATTTGTGAAAATGCCTGGATAGACTCACCAAATTTGGAGGGTATTATTTGGAAAGGTCTGATCTAAAATTGGGGTATGTGGCATATCATAAAATCACTCTTAGGGGAGCTTGGGGCACACAGAGAAATAGGTAGTTTCATTACCTGGGACCTGAAAATAGAGTTTAATGGGGGGGGGGTGTCCTCAATTTCATTTAGGATGGACATATGGTATTTAGTAATAATTCCATAGATGGAATACAATGAAATGCTGGTTTCAAATGGGTACCTCATGTAGAAAGTCACAAGGGTGGGCATTTTGCTAAGCAGGTATGATGTGTGGCCAAACTCTTCTCACTTGGGCAGTGATTTGTGAGTTGCTCTGGACAGAAGTGCAGCAGGAATTTATTTTTTTAATTTTTTTTTTTTTTATCAATGATAGTTACAGAATCTTTCAAATAACCCAGGATGGCCAGTGTGGCACGTATGTTCTCCCATTGACTTCTCCATGGTCCACAAGGCAAGGAGTCCTGTCTGTGGTCCTTGTGCACCGGCCACACTGCACTTCCTCAGCGAGAAGAAGTGTAGTCTGCTGAGTCCAGGAGTGAGCTTTTCAGGGGAAGAGGAGACGTAGAAATAGAAACTATCCAAGAAAACTAGGCTGAGCAAACCAGAGGACAGATTGGGCAACATTTTCTAATAAGACAAAGGGATAATAACCTGATGAGAACTACAAAAGAAGTGAAATGGATGTTTCCAAGGGCTAGGAAAAGATAGACATGCTATGTGTTGGAGATAATAGGAGTTTCAGATTTATTAACATGGACTGGAGAGTTGAGGGTTATTTATGTTGGTGGTGAAGAGCTCAGACAAGACGTCCTCATTTACTGCCTGGAGAATGAATAAGTCAATTTGTTTCCTGTTTTCTATTTTATCCGCGCACAATACCTTCTTAAACAGGAGACTAGATCGCATGCATGATGTTAAGCAAACGTGGAGTTGGAAAAGCACCTCATCGGAACAGATCTTCAGATGCCCTTAATTCACAGGGCTATTAGGAAAGTTTCAGATTCCTGCATAAACTGAGGGGATGAATGTTTAAAGCAGGATTGAAAGGTGAGCGAGCCTCGGTGGCTGGAATAAATACTTTGTGCTATGACGGGCTCAGCAGAGCATCTTCCCACTCAAATCTGTATCGAGTGACCATAAAACAAAGACGGGTTGAAATAGGCCAAATAAGTAATGAATAAAGTTTCTACAGCATCCACATGTAAGATCGAAGTTTAGACACAGAAGCATAGTACCGAATTTGATTTGGTTTTAGATAAATCACCAAACAAGAAAGGATGGGGGGAGGGCTCTGCGATGCAAACTACAGTTTGGTGGATAAGGCAATTTCATAAGCAAAGATTTTGAAAGAATACAAGAGAGAAAAATTGCAATAGAAGAGGAAGTGATTAAAGTATTTCACAAGAATTTCAAAAGAACCAGGGTCAAAATTCAGTCACAACCTTGACAGCTTTCAGGAGGAAGTGGAAAGTGGATGTAAGGATAAAGCTGTCATCAGGGTAAAGCTGCGGGAGGAGATGAGCCCAAGTGCCAGGTGCTTCTCAGGCTTCTATTGAGTCAGGACACCCACCCCTGGGTGGAGTGGTCATGTAATTAGTGACCCTGCCAGGCACCTTTGTGTGAAAGCGTTTTTGGTTTCTGGTGCCTGAATTTGGATTTTTCATGAAATTCGTATCTGAGAGAACACAGATAGGAAACACACACACAGCAATACGCAGTTTGCTAATTTCAACCCTGTTATGAAAATAGAATCTTATACTTGTCAGTATTTAAAATTTATCAAATCTTTCCACTGTTATTAGGTGCTTCCATCCTATGGATCCCTGATGCACTCAAGTGGATTGTGAATCTGACGGAAAGGAAGGTGGAAGAGAGAGACAGAGGCAGAGAGAGAGAGAGAGAGAGAGAGAGAGAGAGAGAGAGAGAGACTACCCTCGGGCACTGTTCTGTTATTCAGCTCATCAGGTAGCAGGCACATCAGGGCCAAACCTTGCAGGCAGGGTCCAAAGGGAAGTTGGGCTGAGATAAGTCCTCCTGTAATGCTGGTGACCCGCTATTGCCTACTTGTAGACTCCATCTGCTGATTAGCAAGTGCTATCCCATTAGTCCTGGAGTGAGGTGGCATGACTCCCATTTATGGATGAGGAAACAGATGCTCAGAACTTGCTATGTAGCCAGCAGTGGTGAAGCTAGAATTCATATTTAGTTCTGTCTGATGCAAAATGTATATGTCCCAGCTACACACCCTCCCCACATTGCGTTTTCACCATTTTTGAAGTGCTGTGCATAAATTAACCAAATATTTACTTCATCCCCATCAAGTATAAGACAAAAATGCATTTCAGCTTAATTTTTGGCTTAGCTACCATTTGACATCATCTGTATCACTGCTCCCTTCTATTTGCAAAAATAATAAACAGAAATCATAGCCCAATCTGTTTTATTATTTCAGATCAGTTCTGTAATTCTTTTAGTGTATCTTTGGGTTTGAGAAGGGTCAGTATGTTGAGAATAATTGAGGTGCATGGGGTCCTTCTCCTCCAGCTGCTTCTTTCATGACCTTCAGAAGTCGTGTGCTTGTGTCTTGTAGTAAATCACGATATACTCCCTTTCTGCTGATTCCTGGGCTACAGTATTAAATTGGAAGGATTCCATCATAGAGCAAATTTTGAAAAAATCAGGAACACTGGATATTTTAAAAGTCAAAGAGTGAAACCTGCAGAGAAGGTTACGGACCCATTCATTGGATGTTATTCAGCTTCACGTGTTTCCAACTGGGGCAAAGTTTTAGCCTTTTCAGGGACGACTGCTTTCTCTTTTCTAGTCTTGGCACATGTAAGCACCGGGGGGCATGTGAGTTTAACTCAGTGGTCATCTATCATCCCTTCTGTAAAATGGATCGGTTGCTTGCACCCATCTGGTGAATGGCAAAAGGTTTTGGTTTTAGGCAATTCCGTGCTTTACTTGACTTTGGGGGCTAATGAGAGAAGGAAAATCTCCTTTTTGTTGTTTTTTACTTTTTTTTTAAGACAAATTTTGCAGCAGTGCTTTAAAAAAACATTTTAATATGTAGTTTGCAATTAAGATAAGAGGCGAGAGCCTTCTAGTAATCTTTATGGTCTACTGAACTATGTAGGACCGACCCGAGGATAAAGGTGGAGGTTTGCCCTTTGCGCCTTGACCCCACCTCTCATCAGGCCCTCCCACCACATCGTGTTGCCGTCCTCCATTCGCAATCCCACCTTTTGGTGGGGCCGCTGGAACTGCATTCCTTTTGGGAAAACTTCCCTCCCTCCAGAATTCGATCTTCTCTGTTTGCTCTGCCCAAACTTAACTGTGCTGTTTTTTCAAGACTTAGTTAAGTGACTAATGTGTTAAACTAATTGTGCAAAACTGTTAATGAGTGTTAGGAGCTTTAAGGCTCCTCTTTCCACAAACCCATGGTGGTGTGCTAAGGTGCCCTAAGACAAATGAATGACCTTCTAGCTGGGAGATCCACATGGGCGGCTGGATGAGAATTTTTTTTGCTCAGTCTATGTCTTTGGCATCATTCAAACCACAGATTCCACGTGCCCATTGTTCTGGCTGAGTGTAGCCTAGAGGAGCCATTCAGAACTCACAAAAAAAGGTACAAAGGGACTCTGAATTAGGGTTAATGGGTAGAGGACTCGAGGGAGACCGTTAACCCTAAATATAGCCAGAACATGGGCGTGACAGCTGACACAGACACCTGGAAAACAAAGCAGAGACTTTTTAAAATTTTTTCACTCACTGCGCATTTTCCATGTGACTGTTAGGGGTGGTCACATGTGTTTATATGTATTAACAGCTCAGTCGTTCCCATAGTTGGAAAAGAAGAGTCAATTTGAACAAAGAAGAACCAAACTAAAGACATTCTAAGCTACATTGTCCATACCGGCACAAATATTCTTCTACATTTATTTCTATAGAGCTGATAGAAAAGGGAGGCATGGAAATTTTATGATATATATCTTTTGTAAATATCTACCATTTAGTTATTAGTTAAATGATAGACTTATTCCATGCAAAGCTATCCCACGTTTTATCAGTATTAACATTTAATGAGTTAATAAGCATATTGACATTTAATAGGCACTTAACCATAGGCCAAACAGCTGTGCTGTGTGTTTGATGTGCATTTTCATATTTAAACCTCAAGAAAAAAAATCCTCTGAGAAAAGCTCCCTTATATCTTCTTTTCCCAGAGGAGAAAACAAGCCTAGAAATGCTGGTCTCACAACTAGAGTTTAAAGTCTGGATTTGAACCCAAGCAGTCTGATTTCAGTGTCTGCAGTCTTTTGTTGTGGTTTCCCTTCTTTTCTCTATTTATTTGGAAAAGTTTCAAACATGTAGAAAAGTTGAAGGAATAGTACAATGAACACCTATTTATCCTTTACTTATATTCACTGAATATTAACATTTTTCCAAGTTGTATTCTTTCTCTCTCTCTCATTATTTTTGCTAAATCTTTTGTAAATTGCAGACAAAATGTATCATTGAGAACAATTGTATTCTATCAGGGACTAGACTTTTCATTTGGTTGTCCAATTGCTTGAGTTCCTACAATCTAGAAAAATCTCCCTATTGTTTTTTGCCTTTTAAGGCATTGGTATTTTAGTAGAAAGCATGCCAGTTTTCTTGTAGGATATTATAAATCTAGCTATGTCTGGTTGTTTCCTTGTGATTGGATTCAGGTTAAACACTTCTAACAAGAATACTATGTAAGTGATGTGTACTCCCCATTACTCTTCATTAGAAGGCACAAAATGTTAATTTGTCTGTTACTTACCAGATCTCTCCACTATAAAGGTGGCCTTTTTCTTCTTTCTTTGATGCTCAAATTGCCCCAAATTTGGCCAATAGACACCCTTCCAAGCCAGCTTCTGTGTTCATTTGAAATACATCTATTAGTGTTTGAGCATTTCTTACTTTGTTGTACTTTTCCTTCCCTGGACTTGGAATCAGCCATTTCTCCAAAGAGCTTTGTTTCTTTTTCACGAGAAATGATATTTAGAAACTGCCATCTAGGCCCTAGTATGTCATCGCTAGAGGGCTGCCACTGCTTTTCGACCTTTTCAGAGGGCCTAGGATACATATATATTTTGTATTATATATAATAGGTCATCTGGATATACTTCAAGTTCAAATCCATCATCAATCATCCCACATTTGTAATTTCCTTTTCTCACCATCAGAACCCTGTTCTAAACAATTTAAATATATTTATTAATTTCTTCTATTTTGCAACATACATAAAGTAACACATATAACATTGCCAACAAAACCTGTTCAGTAAAGTTTAAGATTTCTTTGCATCTTTTTTGTTGTTAGACTATAGCTCACTAAGAGGTGTAAAAAGAGTTAGAAGAGTATGAGAGTAATGTGCTCAAAAATTAATTTGAATTATTTTGTGTGACTTTTTATGATGTTCATCTAAGCTAATTTATTTATTTTTAATTTGACTTTATTTTCTGAACTGAAAAATGTTTACATGGTTCAAAAGGCACTCTCATCGAGCCTGTATTCTTTACTTATACTTTTGTTGTTCACTATTCATTCATTCCCAAGAAGAACCAGGTTTTCTTCTAGGTGTTAAAATACTGCAGTGACCTGGAAATCAAGGTCCTTGCTTAGTTAGGGAAACTAGAAAGGAAATAATTAAATAAACAAGATAATTTCAGAGAGTCATAAGTTCTATGAAGAAAGTTTAAGTAGGATAATAAGATAGAGACTAATAATAGGAGCAGAAGGAGCTTTGGAATTGAGAAATGAGGGATGGCCTTTCTGAGGAGGTAGCATTTGAACTTAGACTAAGTACAGAGTACTTAAGAACAAATAAGTTAGGCTTCTAGGGAGAATAAGCAAAACACTCTCAAACAACACACTTGGGCTGCAGGCCTGGAGCACACTGAATGGGAGATGGAGAAGTGGGCAGGGAGAGCTGAGAAGGTCCTGAAGCTCCAGAGAGGGACTTATAGACAGATATGGAGTTAAGGTTTTATTTTGTGAGTTATAGGAAGCCGAAGATTTTCTATGAAGAGAAGTACAAGACCTGGTTTAAATTTTTGTTGCTGGGTGGAGAATGAATAATAGGTGGGCAAGAGTGGAGGCGGGCAGGCCTACTGTCCAGTGTAGGAGGCACTGAAGTAGAGCAGGTAAGAGGAGCCTGGCTTAGATTAAGACAGCGACAGAAAAGAAGGAGAAAAGGGGACAGATGCAGGATATATTTATCAAGAAGCATCCTGAAAACAACACAATTTTTGGCAATTTCACCGGGCTGTTCCATTTATTAGAAAATTATCTTTGTGTAAAAATTCATGAGGCATAATTTTTAAACTTTTTTCTTACTTTGAAACAATCTCAGGTTTGCAGAAAAATAGCCAGTATATTACAAACAAACAAACAAACAAAAAAACACACCAAAAATCCTTTTTTTGGGGGGAAATACCTTACCATGTATTTCCTACAAACATTCCCTTTCATAAATGTAATACAACTACACAACTCAGGAAACTAGTGTGGCTTCATTACTAATGTTTGCTTTGTTGATCCCATTCACATTTTGATAATTCTCCCAATAATGCTATATATAGAAAATCCAGCTCAGAATCCTATGTGGTCTTTAATTGTCATGTCTCCATAGACTACTTTAAATCAGAGCAGTTCCTGGGTCTTGGTCTTTTCTCAACTTTCATGATGACCCTTTTGACAATCACAGGCCAATTATTTTGTAAAATGTCCCTTAAAATGGCTTTGTCTGGTGTTTCCTCATGATTAGGTCCTCAGGCTGTACTTTGGCAGTAATATCAAGGAAAGGGTGCTGTCTTCTTCCCACTGCATTCTATCGGGTAGCAGATGGTTTTTATTTACCCCACTACTGATGTAGTTCACTTTAATCCCTTGATTAAGGTAGCATCTCCCAGGCTTCTTTACTATAAAATGACTACTTTCCCATTTGCAATTAATTGTATTTTGTGGGGAGGTACTTTGAAATTCTGTGAATATCCTGTTCTACATCAAATACTCAATTTATTAACTCATATATTTATATTATTATGGACTTATGGTTTTCCATTTTGTTCAATACATTAAAACATGATACTGTCATTATTTATGTTGATAATAAATTATTCCAGATTTGGTCAGTGAGGGTGCCTTCTTTGAGTGCTTCAAAAAGAAACAGAATCACTAATAGTAATCAATACTATAGGTTTATTGAAAGAGGGCGGTTAACAGGGAGATCTCAAACTGAAGTTAAGAGTCTCAAAATGGTTAGCAAGTTAAATGAGTTTGTAAAGACAATTAAGGGATTTCTGAAGGGGAAATTACAATAGTTGGTTGACATTTAGTTTCCTTATTACAAAGGAGGGCCTTACAGAGTAGGGAATGATCATAGATTGGCTATTACAATATATTTGTCTACTTCTGCTATGCTATTTTTGTTTAAAGGAAGTCAGCTAATTTCCAGCTGTTGCTTAAATTGTAACTTTTGCAGGTACATTCTTGTTTTTTTTTTGTTTTTGGAAGACCCCCAGTTTTATTTTTAATTCTTTAAAAAGTCTCTGTTGCTTCTAGGAAAAGGGGTCACTCCCAAGTCAATGTAGGCAGTCGTGTAGTTTCATTTAACAGCAGTTTCTTCTTTCTAACACAAAAAGATATTTCAGGTTCAGCTTATATTTCCACCGCCCTGACTCGAAAATCAGCCATTTCTCCCAGAAGCCTTAGTTCCTTTTAGCAGAGAATGGTATTTATTTATTTATTTATTATTAATTTTTTTTAAATACCCAAAAACACCAAACGCAAACATTTGTAACTTTTGATCATTCCGTTCTACATATATAATCAATAATTCACATCATCACATAGTTGCATATTCATCATCATGATCATTTCTTAGAACATTTGCATCTATTCAGAAAAAGAAAACAGAAGAAAATTCATACATACCATTAACCCCCAACCCTCCCCCTCACCAATCACCAGCATTTCACTCTAAATTTATTTTGACATTTGTTCCCCCTGTTATTCATCTTTATTCCATTTGTTTTACTCATCTGTTGATGAGGTAGATAAAAGTAGCATCAGACACAAGGTTTTCACAATCACACAGTCACGTTGTGAAAGCTATATCATTATACAATCATCATCAAGAAACATGGCTACTGGAACACAGCTCCACATTTTCAGGCAGTTCCCTCCAGCCAGCGGAGAACGGTATTTAGAAAACAAGATGTAAGTGCTGGTGTTCACTGTTCTTGGGATGTTGTACCGCCACTCAATGAACAAAACTAGAGAACATAAGCACAGATGCACACACACAGGTGCATCGTCTATCCACCCATCCATCCACTGTCTACTTACTATCTATTTATCTGGAAAACTGTGTGTTAACACAAATACTTCAAATTCCGATTAAAAACCAGTGTTCATTCTAGCTTTCTCCCACTCTGTATTTTTAACTCCTTTCTCTGAGAATAAGAGACCTGACTCCAATTACCTTTATTTTCCCAGCATCCCAGTATGGAACCAATCTCCCATCACTGCTGCTTCGCCTACCCCAGGCGACAACCCACGTGAATTCCAACACCCTGCTCCAGGCATTCCCAGCACTCCAAACGCGGGCCCTCCTCCTCACCTGCTTGGACTCCAAGTAGGTGGCAGGTTGCCTTCTGTGTGGACACCCTGCTCACCCAACTCAGACTCAGATGCCCCAGACTAGGCCACTGTTGCAATATCCTCCCTCCTACACCTTTTCCACCTTGCCCAGGCAAAGAGTGTAAGCGCTGTTCTTATCCAGCACCCCACTCTGAGCTGACTCCTGCACAGACATTCTTCTCACCCAGCTCAGGTTTCAATAACCCACTCTGGGCCACCACTCCCTATGAGAATCTTCCGTTCACCCTGCTCGGTTTCTAACACCCCGTTGTGTGCACCCCTCCTGCACGGGTGCCCCCCAGCCCACTCCAGCCAACAATGTAGTTTGCTTTAGCCACACGTATGAAGGTCCCCCTCACCGCCTCCATCGTCGGGACCCTGCTCTGGGCCATCACAGCTGCCTTCTCTCCAGACCCGATGTCTACCATGCTCAGCTGCACCTTGCGGCCTTCAGGTGGAATTATTCAGGAAGGGAAGAGAAGGGCAGGGAAGGGAAGGGAAGAGGAAGAGAAAGAAAGTTTAACGAAAAAATGTTCTGAGGTTGGGTAAAATCACATCAGCCAAATTGAAGTCAAGATCGTTTCAAGGTCAACAACATATACTGAAACTTATAAAACTTAAGTGTGGCATAATTTTACTGAGAAAAACAACTCTACTACTAAAAAAAATACGAAGAAAGCATCTTTCAACTAAACCTTAAAGAGGTTTTATAGTTTTTCAAACAGCATTTACAAACTCTTTAAAAATAATGAATACTAAATGTTGAATATCTTTATTTCCAAGCAATGTGTCACGATTTTATGAAAAAAAGGAAAAAATTTTAGAATGTCACATTTTCCCAAAGGAAATCTTAGAGGTAAACAAGCCCCAGCCTGATGTAAAAACTAAGTAGTTTGAACAACTATTATAGAGAAAAACACTAATACCTATTATTTTTGCTACATATAAAAATGAAACTTCACTTGTAGGGTTAGGATTTTGCTTCCTCTTTACATTTGCTTTCTTCATTGTGTACTTTGCATTTGTACAAAGCCACTTGTGCTAGCAGAAAGTGTTATTTTCTAATCAAGAGTTCCAAGCACAAATATAACAAGGTATATTTAAAAAAAAAGAACTTCTCCCAACATTCCAGAGATTTCTCTCATTCAGTGAAATAATTAAGATTTGGGAAATGACTAAGGTGCGAAGGTAAGACAGTAAAAGAAATAAAACAATTTAGAAGTTATTTTTGTAAGTTATCATAGTAAAGAGTTATAAATAGTTATTATTTGAAAAATTACTGCTTAGTAGTTAAACTCATATTCATATGTTTCTTAGAACTTTCCAGAACTTCAGGACCTTCAAAATATGGAGGTACCTCTGGGCACAATAACAGAAAGTTTCTGGGCTCAGTGGTATAAAATAGATGCCTACAAGATTTCCTCTAGATGCTTACAAGATCATACTCTCAGGAAACTGGCATATCCCCCCTTGAGGTGTTATCTGAGAGAAGGAAGTTTTAATATAGTATCAAAGATAGGGGCAATAATTTAGTGTAGAAGTTTGTCTTAGAGCAAGGGTATGTTCTTGGAAGGAACCTATGAGGACATGAAAGAAGTAGAATAAAGAATGGGGAGAAGCTAAGCAAAGATGTAATTTCAGGTCTAGTCTCAGCCTAATCCCAAGAGGAGCTCTGAAGGAGAAATTGCACTCCATGGTCTGTTCTACCTTTGGGCAAGGAAGCAGGACTCTGTGTTTTTGCTTTTGTTTTAGGTACATGGCCGGGGAATCCAACCCAGGTCTCCCACATGGAAGACGAGCATTCTACCACTGAACCACCCATACACCTGGAAGCAGGACTCTTGTTTTCCATAGCATTCAATTATTGGCACTGGGATGTCTTGGGTTCCAGAAGCTGCCACCATTATTCAAGGGAAATTCTTGGAGAAGGTTTCAAGTGTGAAGCAAATAGTAAAAAGGATACTGAGCAGCTAAGGTGGGGCACTTTCAGAACCTACAACAGTCCATGCATTGCATTGTTCAACTGCACTTGCTTTGTACGCCAACCTCTCAGAGATTCTGGATTTCTGGGAAAATTCTCAAGAAAGCAGTTGTAGAATGTATTACAGTCCCCACTGCTACAATGGGTTCTGAAGTATAAGAGATACTTATCACCTTTTTTCTTTCTCACCTATTCTTGGTTTCATTCTCCTGCAGCCAGCAAATGGTGGCCTACGTTTTAATATCAAGTATTAGGTATAGTGACAATAAATTGGGATAGAAGATCATCTTAGGACAACCTAGAAAGAATCTGAGATGATGATCCTTGCACAGGAAAATCCTCTAGAAGTCCCAATACTTCCTTCCTGAAGGGCCTGAACCCCTGATTACCATGCTTATCCAGCCATGATGACCGGCCAAATTAAAATTGGGCCTGATGCTACCAAGAGATGGCCCCATGAATCATCTAAATACCACACATGCTCTTCTTGTCCCTTCCTAGACTGTAATAGCAGTTCTAGTCTACCTCCTCACAATGATCAAGGTCAATTTCATCTGCCAGTGTGGGAATTCCTTTCTCTACCTACTGATCTTCTGGCATGAGAAGTTACTAGGTGCCAGTCAAAGCTTTATGCTATCCCCCAGTGGATGCATATCTTTTCTAGGAGCTAGAAACTTGTTCTAACTGTTCAAACTGATCACTGGGAGTGATAGTAAGTGAGGTCATTCCCACTTCCAGCCCTTGGGTACTAGACCCATATATTCTAGCTATTAGAGATACAGGACAAATACAATAGCCATTTTTAAATTCTTTACCAAATCTTATAGGATAGCTCCCATCCTCCCAGAATGTTGTCTCCAAGCCGGTGCCTCAGCTGTGTCTTTAAAAGCCATTTTACTACTCTGTCATGCCATAGCTTCTGGATAGTGTGGTGTGTGGTTGACCAGTAGATCCTGTAATTATATGTCTACCATTGCACCTCTTATGCCATAAAGTGGGTCTCTTGATCTAAAGGAATATTATACAGAAAACTTTCACTCAGTGACTCAGACAGTGAGCCTGACCAAGACACAGTAGACAGTATAGGCAAACCCATATGTGGTAGACATATGAATCTTCATCAACATAAATGACTGCACCTTCCAGTATGGAGGAGCCCATCTTAGAATGTATTGCTGCTTGTCCCATCTTGGAAGATAGGCTCTTCTTAGCTACTTCCATGCAAAGTGGCTCTAAATCACCCCAGAGCAATTCTCCACAAAATAGCAGTTATGAACTATTACCAGCAGTACCTACAGCAGCAATAAAAGGGATTTCTAAGCATCTTGGCTTTTTTGCCCCTCCCATGATCTTATGGGAAACAGGAGTAGTATTCTCAAATGACCACACAGGCTGGTCTGGTAACATAACTGAATGATGCATGCCAGGAGGGACATATGGCCAACCTGAGAGCTCATGCCCAGTCTAAAAGGAAAGCACTGTTGCCAGATCACTCAATTTCTCATGAGAATTGGATAATATAGATTTGTTTTCAAGAAAAATCTCTCCATTTTAAAAGTGTTGATAATCTTTCCATCAGTTTTTCTAATAACAAATAGATGAAATGCCCAGATTAGGATAAATAGAGGTGGAAGAATGGTGGAAAATGGATCTGCAGGAGCAAATGGAAAGTATCCAACACAATGACTAATTCAGATATTTAGGGGAAAAAACACTCTGAGCCAACAGTGTGCAAGTATCAAATTAAAAACTCAGATAAAACATTATAGAACAAATGAAACGTCCTCCAGCTATTGGGACACCAGTGTTTGACTTCTAATACAGACAGCAACTAACTGCATATATAATTGGCCCTTTATCAGTGTAATGCATTTGTATCTCCCAAGCCGTGAATTGGTTAGACAGCTTGGATCACAATATTTGATTTACAGCTTAATTGATTGCCTCAAGTTTTCACCTATAAAAGGAAATAATGAGAAAGCTGAGAAAATTATAGAACTGGAAAATATGTTGCTGTGCTTTTCACTTGAGATGACTCGTCTGGTTCAACAAGTATTGACCTGGTAATTTTCCCATTCCTTTTTACTTCGAATTGAGCTCTGCATTCAAAAGAAGTATGCAGAGGAACAAAAGAGAACTAAAAATACTACAGAATTAATAAGAAAAAAATCAGGCATATCTTCACTATCAGTATTAGAGTAAATAGAAATGTCCCAGCTGATGTATTTTAAACTTTCAATCAGAAACCATAAAAGGGTCCTGTTCTAGTTTGCTAACTGCTGGAATGCAATATATTAGAAATGGAATAGCTTTTTAAAAAGGGACATTATTGAGTTACTAGTTTATAGTTCCAAACTGTGAAAATGTCCAAATTAAAGCAAATCTGTAAAAATGTCCAAACCAAAGTGCCATCAAGAGGTTACCTTCACTCACGAAAGGCCAATGAGTTCAGTGTTTCTCTCTCAACTGGGAAGGCACGTGGCAAACATGGTGACTTCTGCTAGCTTTCTCTCCTGGCTTCCTGCTTCATGCAGCTCCCCTGGGGGTGTTCTTCTTCAACTCCAAAGGTCACTGGCTGATGGATTCTGTAGTTCTCTCGTCATTCTGTCATGATTCTACAGCTCTGTCATTCTCTTTTATAGGATTCCAGTAAACTAATCAAGTCCCAGGTGGAATGGGTAGAGACATATCTCACCTAATCAAGTTTAATACCCACACTTGATTGAGTCACATCTCCATGGAGATAATCTAATTAAAGTTTCTAACATACAGTACTGAATAGGAATTAGAAGAAACCATTGCTCCCACAAGATTGATTAAGGTTAAAACATGGCTTTTCTAGGGTACATAAATTCTTGCAAATCAGCGCAGGTCCCAAAAAGCTGGAGATTTTGTCCCTCCAGCAACCAAAGTTAGTTGCTCTATGTCTATATCAATATCAATATGTGGTTCACAGACAAGCAAACACCAGTATTGCCTGGTGTTCTAGTTTGCTAGCTGCCAGAATGTGATATACCAGAAACAGAATGGCTTTTAAAAAGGGGAATTTATTAAGTTGCAAGTTTTGAGTTCTAAAGCTGTGAAAATAGCCCAGTTAAAGCAAGTCTATAAAAATGTCCAAATTAAGGCATCAACAAGAGGTTACCTTCACTCAAGTTCAGGGTTTCTCTCTCAACTGGAGAAGCACATGGAAAAGATGGCAATATCTGCTAGCTTTCTCTCCAGGCTTCTTGTTTTCATGAAGCTCCCCCAGGGGTGTTTTCTTTCTTCATCTCCAAAGGTCTCTGGCTGCATGGGCTCTCGTGTTCTTGTGGCTCTCTTGCTCTTTCCCCAAAATGCTTCCTCTTTTAAAGGATTCCGGTAAACTAATCAAGACCCACCTGGAATCGGTGGAGTCACATCTCCCTCTAATCAAAGGATAATATCCACAATTGGATGTGCCACATCTCCATGGAGACAATCTTATCAAGCTTCCAACCTACAGTGCTGAATAGGATTAAAAGAAACAGCTGCTTCCACAAGATGGATCAGGATAAAAACATGGCTTTTCTACAGTGCATAATCTTTTCAAACTGGCACATTCCACCCTCTGGTCCCTAAAAAAGACATATTTTCCCCATATACAAAATACAATTATTCCATAACAATATCAGAAAAGCCTTAAACTATTTCAGTAACAACACAAATACATACAATGTTAAAAACCAGTACAAAGTCTCATCAAAGTCTGTAACAGGCATGGTCTGCTCTAAGGCAAAATTATTCTCTGGTTCTGGACCTGCAAAAACTCACAGCAAGTTATTTGCTGCCAACATACAAAGGAGGAACATTCATAGAATACATATACCCATTTCCACAGGGAGGAAGGAAGGCAGGAGGCACTGGACCCATATAGTTTTGAAAACCTGCTGGGCAAAGTCCATTAGATTTTGAAGTCTGAGAGTCATTTATCTTTGGGACTTTAGAAATTGGCAGTCCCACCCTTTCCAAGGGCCTATGCAGAGCCCAACTCTCTCTGAATGAAACCTTGGGGGACAATGGGGAGACCATCTTTTTCTGGGCTCCACCCTCTCCAAGGATCAGGGCTGCACCCAGGCTCTCTGCCATCTCCCAGGCACACACTCAACCCCTTCCATGTGGTGGCAGCCAGGCTCTCCCCAAACCCCAAAGAATGTGCTTCACCCTCTCCAAGGCCTGAGGTGGCATGACTCTTCAGCTGCAAACAGGTGGAAGTCCCATCCTCTGCCTTTGGGGCAAACTCATCCTCTCCACGGACTTGGGTGGGTCTGCTCTCCTGGTCTCAGACTCCATGGCTTTGCTGCTGAAGTTATTTTTCCTCCTATATGTCCCTTCTCTGTCCCTCTCAGTCCTGATCAGCAGTGGTTCTCTTTATACAGATCTTGCAACACTCTCATAGGCTTTCAATGCAGTAACCTCAGATCATGCCCATCAGGCATAAGGAGTTTCCACAAATCCTTCCTGAATAACTTCATGTCCAATCCTGGCTTTCTCTGAAATGGCTGACTGGTTCCACGTTTGGTCAAACCCTCACATGGGGCACCACTCTCTGGGGGCTCCCTTTCTGGAGGCCCAGAATTTTCTAGAACTCCAAGTTCTGGTTTCTTTGTACCCAAGAGTTCAGTTCTCAGCTTACGTCTTTCCTGTCACATTTCACTATTAGCGAGGAGAAACCAGCCTGCACTTTCCACATTTAGTTTGGAAATCTCTTCTGTTTAAAGCAGAATCTTTAAGCAGATTTAAGCCAAATCTCTTGGCTTAAAGCCAAGTTCATGGCTTTTAAAATCTGCTTTCCCGCCAAAGCCACTAGTCAATTTTGCCAGATTATCTGCCATTTTAAAACAAGGATCGCCTTCCTTCCAGTCTGCAATAATACACGACTCATTTCTGTAGAGAGCCTGGTCAGAGGTATCTTTAGAGTCCACATTTCCACCAACAGTCTCTTCAAAGTATTCTAGGTCTTCTCTATCAATCTTCTCACAACTCCTCCAAAATCTTCCCCTTATCCATTTAAAAAGCCGTTCCAACGTGTTTAGTATTTGTGAACTGCAACAGCACCCACTCCTCTGGTACCAAAATTTGTTCTAGTTAGCTAACTGTGGGAATGCAATATACCAGAAATAGAATGGCTTTTAAAAGGGAAATTTAACAAGTTGCAAGTTAACAGTTTTTAGGCTATGGCAATGTCTCAATTAAAGCAAATCTATAGAAATGTCCAATCTAAGGCATCCAGGAAAAGATACCTTGATTCAAGAAGGTTGATGACGTTCAGAGTTTCTCTCTCATCTGGAAAGGCACATGGCAGACACGGAGTCACTTGCTAGCTTCCTCTCCAGCTTCCTGGGAAGCTTTTTCCTTCTTTATTTCCAAAAGTCACTGGCTGGTGGACTCTCTCTGCTTCGTGGTTCTGTGGCAATCTCTGTTGTGGCTTTCTCATGGGTCTGTTGTTCTCTGTTCTCTCTGAATCTCTCTTTTATAGGATTCCAATAAAGTAATCAAGAACCACCTAGAATAGACATGTCTCCACCTAATCCAGCTTAACAACCACTCTTGATTGAGAGAGGGAGATGATCTAATTAAGGTTTCAAACATACAGTACTGAATAGGGATTAGAAGAAACGGCTGCCTTTACAAAATGGGATTAGGATTAAAACATGGTTTTTCTAGGGGACATCCATCATTTCAAACCAGCACAGAGCCCACGTCTCTCTAACTCCAAAGACCTTATGCGCATTGCGTGTAATCAAACTCCCTCCTTAAAATACATATTAAATATCTCTACCGTGTGTTTTACAAATATCTCATTTAATCTTCATTTGGATCTTGAGAGGTAAACTATATTATCCCCATTTTACAGATGAAGAAAACCAGGTTTAAAGAAGGTGTCATTTCCTCTCTGCCACATGGCATGTATGAGGCTTAACTGGTATTCACATTCAGTTCAGATTGACACAAAGCCAATGTCTCACTATGCCTCCATACCCCAAACTGTTTTCTTAAACACACCACTTACATCTCCTGCCTCTGGTTGCCACTGCCTACCTACTGCTAATCTGTTTTCTGTGTTGGAGGATTCAGTCTTTTGCAACGAGGGTACTTCATCTATCCACAGAGCATAGAAATGATTTGAATGATTATTCTCTCAGTTCTCACAAGGATGGTACTTGGGAGGTATGGGAGAAAGAGGTATGGGAGAAAATCTAATCCATCATCTGCAATGGAAGCCTTAGGGTCTTAGGCCTTAATTCCTCTAACTAGTCCTCATGGAGAAAGCCTAGAAGACACATGGAAAAAGCTTCTTATTAACCCATCTGGTAGTTCACTTACTCTCTTCCTTTCCTTTTAGAATTTCTTCCTTTGGTCAGAAAGTTTGCCAAGAGAGGGCCTGTTGTAATTGAGAAAACACTGAGTGGCTGTCAAGAGTTTGAAACTGAACAGTTCTGCTAGGTAGATGGGCCTCTCTTGATAATTCACCCCCATCTGTCCATTCCTTCACAGGGAAAATATGGTCTGTGGAGTAAATGAACATTAAGAAGCGCTTGAGCTCTAACATTCTATTGTTTCTTATAATTAAGCAGTTCTGTCAAATCATCATTCTTGATTCCAATGAGGGAAAAAAGGAGTTGAGGAAGGAGTGTGTCTATCTTTATGTATAATTAATTACCTAGGACCCTTTGAATATCGTGTGCGTTTTTTTTTTTTCCTTGATAGTAACAATTATTTTTTTTGACTTGTCTTTGGGAGGACCTTTGTTCAGGAAATATTTTCATGCAGTATTTAAGAAGGGTGAGGATTATGATTAGGCTAGCATTTCCTAAACATTCTCTCTGATGTTTTGAATCCAACCTATTTGTGGAACTTAATTTGATTCAGTTTAATTCAGTTTGACTCGTTTTACTGTGCAGTATTCTTCCATGTGTATCCCTAGTAAACATTAAATTGACTCACGTAAATCTAGCTATAAATTCTATTCCAGTGGAAAAGGTTAATTCCACGAGTGACTAGCCCTGCTAATTAATAATTTTAGAGGTTATGGTAGAATGTTCCTTAGTGAGAAATTCTATTTAGGAAAAGCAAGAATCTGTTTTCATTGTTTCTTGAGAAGTTTGCTCTACATACAGCTTTTCATGTTTTTAAAGCTGTAAATTGGAACAATTTTTGGTTAGCTTTTTAAAAAAGAGAAATTTCTCTCAGAAAGACAGGAAAAAAAATAATGCCTTTTACAATCATCCATCATCTATTGATCCATCTATCCATCCATTAAATTAAACTTTATGAAGAAAATCCAAAATATACTAATCAAGAAAACCCAGACAAGCGTTGTATATTTTTTGTAGACGATTATATTAGTTAAAATAAGACTTACAGAACGTTCCAAATATCTATCAACTGGTTGTTCATAGGTTCAACAGAGTAGGATTCAAATGATCAATGGATGGGCTAGGGTAGAAAGACACTGCTAACACCTAACTTGCTCGCACCTGCTGGTTTAGCATCTAGCCAATAAAGATTTATAAACAGGACATTCTTTGTTTCACGCTGAAGTCCTGCAGTCTACAGAAAAGAATATGAAATTCATCATGATTACTTTCAGGCTGGGACAATTGGACCAAACTTACAATTTATGGAAAGCAAAGAATGCGAAAGCAGCAGTATGAGAAAGAATTGGTATCAAGAATGAAATGGAGCGACCAACCAACATGATGAGCAGTCTCACCACCCTCCCCCTCTCTGCATGGGACATGACTCCCAGGGATGTGTACCTTCCTGGCAACGTGGGACAGAGATCCTGGAATGAGCTGAGATTCAGCATCAAGGGACTGAAAAAAAACCCTAGAATGAGCTGAGAATTAGCATCAAGGGATTGAGAGAACCTTCTCAACCAAAGGGGGAAGAGTGAAATGAGCTAAGTGTCAATGGCTGAGAGATTCCAAACAGAGTCGAGAGGTTATCCTGGAGGTTATTCTTATGCATTAAGTAGATATCACCTTGTTGTTCAAGATGTAGCAGAGAGGCTGGAGGGAACTGCCTGAAAATGTAGAGCTGTGTTCCAGTAGCCATGTTTCTTGATGATGATTGAACAATGATATAGCTTTCACAATGA
>PVIY010019216.1:0-46181 GCA_004026745.1 Myrmecophaga tridactyla
CCGATAATTCCAGGTATAAGAAACACTCAGACAGGGCTTGACTTCTACTATGATCTCTGTTGACATCCCAACACTAGCCTGCACATGCCCAAGGCCCTGAACACTAGTTTGAAAGCCAGCAGGTCATGTCTGTAATGTGTAAAATGAGGTGTGTATGGTAGAAACAATCTGTTGACAGCTTGCTTGTTCTGGTACAGGATGATGATACTGCAGTGAGGTCTGATGCGCTTGATGGAGATACTGAGGTTACTGAAAGTGAAGTAGCCCCGAGAGCTGGGAAGATGTCTGGAACACACTTAGTCATGTGGACAGGTCCAGCCTGTCCCCTCTGTTTGTTTGCTTCTTTCACATCATTATCATGAGCTATCAATAGTCATTCAATGCACTGCACTAAGAAATAAGCAGTAAGACGATGCAGTCTTGTAGGCCACATTGGAGAAAGACAAAGTATAATTCTCAAAGAAGCCACACATGCAGCAGCTTGCAAACATACTTCTAGGAAGTAACCTGCATACTTGGCCATGTAGAGTTTAGTTTTTTCCAAACAATTCATTGGCCAGCCATCATGAAGATCTGCTTCATGTACTGCTTTGGAGAGATAATACTCAATGAAATGGGCAGCTGTCAGAAGGCACAGGTTCCACTGAAAGGTTTCTAATAATAATAGTTCCATATATAGCAAATTTTGTTTTGTTAGTACTAGATTCATATTAATCATACAGCCCAGGCTGTTGAGCTGCTCCAACGTAGGCACACTATCTTCTTTTTCTTCAAATTTACTTGCTAGAAGCAGACAAGAAAGTGCAACTAAATGTAGCTGTTGGATAAAGATATCATAGCAATCCATAAGCAAGTCCAGCAAATAGACAGTAAGATGCCAGGCAGAAGGGCAGAGCCTGAAGCCATTGCTCACAATGGCAATCAAGTCAGCAAAATATCGCCTGAGACTTAGCTGAGGGGACTGGCCTTTATAAGAGGGCAACTTCAGCTCCTTTTCTGGCCTGGAAACGAGTGGGTGAAGAACATGACTATGCTTCCTTGGCAGCTGAGACTGATAATAATTGGCACAGGACACCGAATGGGAAGATCAGGGATCAGAATTACCTTGTACCAAAGCACTTGATGAATATCAGTGGCCAGCTGTCCTCACCACCACTGCCCCTCCAGCTCCATGAGCCCAGGTGGCAGGCTGAGCCAGATGCTGCACCCTCAGTCAGGAGCCATGGCCCTCACAGCCCCAGCCCCGCCAGCGTACATGGGGGTGCTGGCCCCGCTCATGCTGCAGACAGTGGGTTGCCAAGCACAAGCCTCAGTTCGGAACCAGTGCCGAGAAGCTCCCAACGCCCATTGTTCCGCCCAGTTTGTAAGAACCTTAAAGGCAGCAGCCATTAGATCTTGTGGTGAGGTGAGGGGACCCTCTTCAAACTTTTTAATTTTGTGCCTTATATCTGAGGTAACCTGGGAAATGAAACAGGAATTTAACCAAAGGTACCCCTCAGGTTTTCTGGAGTAAGACATGTGCGTGCAAGCAGAGCTTCTACGAGCCTGGCCATGAATTGGGCTGGGTTCTCATCAGGTCCCTGAAAGACTTCTTTAGGTTTATCAAAATTAATCATTTTTAGGGAGGCTTTTTCAGGACCTGCAAGGAAGCAGGTTTGGAGGTGATTACATTTTTGTATGCTGAGGGATTAATTTGATATTGCCAACTGGGATCTACTCAGGTCTATTGCTTGTTCCCCGGGGGGTTTGGTGCAGTCTGTGGTGTGTAAGATGTCTTCATGTTGTCAGACCGCCTGCCAGACTCTTTTCTGCTCCTCTGGAAGTAAAGTGGAGGTAAGAATCATGTGGAGATCTTGCCAGGTACAATTATAAGATTGTAAAAGGAATGTAAATTCTTTAATATATTGAGCAGGGTTAATGGAAAATGGACCAAGCTTTTTCTTTGTTTGGGACATATCTCCTAAAGAAAATGGGACATGTATGTGGACTATGCCTTCAGTACCAGCTACTTACTGTAGAGGCAAGAGGGGTTGGGGAGGGTAAGAAAGTAAATGGCTGTGACATGTGAGGGAGCAGGTTTCAGAGGGAATCAGAGATGGTGAGGTTTGACGGCCTGTTTCAGAGGGAGTTGGAGGGGGAGGAGTTTGAAAGTCTGGAAGTGGAGGAGGTTATTTGCCCTGTTGAATTAAATGTCTGTTAGAAGGAAGGGCTTGATCGGTGAGGTCAAAATCATCAGATTGACTAGGGCTAGGGGGAGGCTGCTGTTCTGATGGGGCTGAGGGAGGAGTACAGGCTACAAGGATATGATAGGTTGAGCAAGAGGAACAAAGAGATGGACAAGAGTGGAGAGAAAAGAAGGCCTGAACATATGGAACTTCACTCCATTTTCCAATCCGATAAATGAAATTGCTAAGATCAGGAAGTATTTTTAAATCAAAGGTCCCATTCTCTGGCCACTGTGAATTATTGTCTAGTTTATATTGTGCCCAGACAGTATTGCAATAGAAGATGAGATGTTTAGGTCAAATTTGGTCTCCATAACCTAAGATTTTGTATTGTTTTTGTAGGTACCCTAGGGGGGTGACCATTGAAGGAAGGGAGTGCCCAGTGCCCATGTCACCAACAGAAGAGAAGAAAAGGTTTCCTTAGAGTTGGGTGTTTCCCAACTTAAAAGAAACCAGACAGTTTTCCTCAAAAGCTGGGTGTCCCCAAACTCAAAAGGAACCTGACAGATCAGAGTGGTCCCTCAGAAAGAAGCCAGCATCCTGGGTTCAATCTGGAGACTAGGTGCACCCTCCTCTAGAGGGATTTCTGGAGCTGTGTTGGACCCCAGTACTGGGGATTTCAAGAACAGACAAGAGTCCAATGAGCCGGATAGGGACTGGAAGGGCACAGGGGTAGGCCGGGTAGATTTATGATTTTGATTCTGGCAGTTTGCCAAGCTGGGGTGGGTGAAGTACTAGTTCCCTTTATGGGTGGCATGGCCATCGTCAGAGGTGGAGTTTGCAGTGAGTCCGGAGGGGTACTTTGGGACTTTGTTCCCGACTGAACTTCCAGGACTGGGGAGTAAGCCCAGGATGAGCTGCTGCTACCTGACATTTCCCCAGTTGCAAGGCAGAGTGGGTTGAGGAGTCCGTTGCTTCGTGGACTTCCGGGAGAGACTCGGAGGGGAACTGTACCCAGGACCCACCCACCAGGATCTGGGAGTTAGCCCAGGATGAGCTACCACTGCCCACTGCTTCCCAGGTTGCAAGGCCAGGGGGTTGGGGGTCACCTAGCTTTGAGTCCCAGGTTTTAGCACCTGATGAAAGGCAAACTCAACAGGAATGAGGTGGGACAAAGAAGTTCAGGCAAAGGCTTTATTTCAGGGAGAAACAGAGCTGCAGAGGCAGCATTTCGAGAGAGAGAGAGAGAGAGAGAGAGAGAGAGAGAGAGAGAGAGAGAGAGAGAGAAGCGGCTGCCCTGAGGTGGCAGGGGACATTGTTTTTAAGGTTTAGGGTTAAGGAATTGGGGGCAAGGGTTAGGCAGGAGTCTATTGGCTAGTTTTCAGAAATAGGTGGCTAAGTTAGGAATTGGCAGCCTTCCAGTGGTAAAGTTTAAAATTTAAATGCTGCTTTAGGCATGCAGGGTTGTAAATGCCAGAGGGTGGATAGTGAGTAAGGGGAGTTTACACAAGAATGCATTTGTCAGAGAGTGGAGGTTGGCAATGGGAGGTTATTGCAAGAGGGCAGCTGATGGAGGGTGAAGGAGATGCTGGACTGGCGTGGGTTGGGGTGAGAGAGGCTTTCTGAAATATTTGTCAGGGGTAGGCTTCATCCTGGGGGGAAGGGGTCCTGTCCTCTAGGCCTAACAGGCTCCTTCACATTTTTTTTGTCTCCCCTCTCTCCCTGTTTGAGCCTGCCTAAAATCCCTTCTCAGAGAGTTCTCACCCCTTATTTTTAAGGATTGCTGAAGAATGAGAGTCTGTTTTCTATAGCTCTTCCCTGCCTGTTAGAGGGTGTAGGCCCTGCCTGATGAGGCATAGAACTTTCTGGCTATCTTGTTTGAGAGGGGAGATGTCCGGAGGGGCAGTAGAACAACTGAAAATCCTCACATCAGCATTGGTTTGGTGTGAAAGGCTTCTAGTCTGGAAGAAATAAACTTTGTGAGAAGTTTAAAAATGCAAGGGACAATTAACAGCTAGAGGAGGATTGGAGTAGTCCTAGGAGAGGCATTAGCCAGGTAAGACCGGGGAAGAGGGAAGGAAATAACTATTTTTCAGGTTTAAGAGTGATTTTAGCAGGATAATTCAATTTTGCTCAACTGGGGAATAAGAGGGTGCATGTACCAAGTTAAGGGGTGGAGGAATCAGGCTTAGAAGGGGCATGATAGATTGGGCTGCAGCTTTGGCTGCTCTGTCAGCCCAGTCATTCCTGCAAGAGAGGTTAGTATTTTTTTTCTTTTTTTACATTTTAACAAGTGTAGAACTGATATCAAAGTCTGATATGGGTTACATTCCCAAGTATTATTTTTTTAATCGCCAGGGCAATGAATAATAGCTATTTCTCTGTTGGTATGAGCATGGCATTTTAAAAATTAAGTATTTCTTGGTGGTGTTAAATTGGAGTTTTCCATTTTGTGAAAAAGGCTCACTCTTTCCACACTGCTGCATGAGCATTCAGGACTAGGAAAGCATATTTAGTACTGGTGTAGAGATTTAGTTTTATTCCTTTTCCTAATTCTAGAGCTCAGATGAAGGCAATTAGTCTTGCTTTTTGAACTAAAGTCCCTGGGGGGCAGAACTTTGGTTTATTAATTGGGAGCCCTTATTGCTTAAGAGAATAGAACGAATTACCCAGGTGGGGAAGCTTAATAGTTTTATGGGCTTTTTTTTAGTTTTAAAGGACTTTACAAATATATATATTTGTTTTCTTTTTCTTAAAATACTCTAGCTCTTTCTTGGTTTCACACAGAGTTCAAAGCCTTAGTATATAGACAATATTATATTTATATTAATCCTAACTACATCAGCATAATTTCCATGTTGCTGTATGGAGTAATGCTCACTTTCAGAACTGGAGAACTTTAACTCTGAGTCTTGGGTGTCACACAGACACTTAAAGTTATACAGAACAACTAGGTTATACAAAGAGCAAAGCATCTCATTCCTAGAGTGGACAATGATGGTGATTAAAGGTACACATATAAGGATGTTTTTGCATGAAGGAGTAAATGAAATTCAACATTGCAAGGTGTTGAAGATGGGATGATATTTGGGGAAAATACCATCAATGCAAACTAGGGTCTATAGTTAACAGTAACATTGTGATATGTTTCCATTGAATGAAACAAAGACAATATGCCAATGCTAAATGTTAGTAAATGGGGGATATGGGGGAAGGATATGGGATTCTTTGTGGAAGAAAAAGACATGTCCTCATATAGATTGTGGTGGTGAAGGCATGGCTATGTGATTATACAGGGAACCATTGTTTTTTGCCTAGGTGGGAGTGGATGGTGTGTGAATTACACTGTTTAAAAATGAACAGAGAGATACAAGTGCTGGAGAAAATGTGGAGAGACAGATGTACCAATTCACTGTTGGTAGGGAAGCAGATTGGTGCAGCCCTTCTAGTGGGCAGTGTGGTGATGCCACAGAAGACAAGGGGTGGTGTTGCCATATGATTAAACTCCCCAATCAAAAGAACTAGACTGGCAGAATGGATTAAAAAACAGGACCCATCTATATGCTGTCCAAAGGAGACACATTTTAGACACAAGGATAAACAAAGGTTGAAAGTGAAAGGTTGAAAAGATATTTCATGCAAGCAACAATCAGAAAAGAGCAGGAGTAGCAATACTAATATCCAAGAAATTAGACTTCAAATGTAAAACAATTAAAAGAGACAAAGAAGGACACAACATATTAATAAAATGAACAATTCAACAAGAAGACATAACAATCATAGATATCTTTGCACCAAGCCAGAGTGATCCAAAATACATGATTCAAACACTGAAAACAGAAATAGACACATCTACCATAATGGTTTGAAACTTCAATTCCCTGCTCTCATCAATGGACAGGACATATAGACAGAGGATCAATGAAGAAATGGAGAATTTGAATAATACAATCAAAGAACTAAACTTAGCATATTTCTAGAACATTATACCCTGCAACAACAGGATACACCTGTTCTAGTTTGCTAGCTGCTGGAATACAATACACCAGAAACAGAATGGCTTTTAAAAAGGGGAATTTAATAAGTTGCAATTTTACAGTTTGAAGGCTGAGAAAATGTCCCAGTTAAAGCAAGTCTATAGAAATGTCCAATCAAAGGCATCCACCCAGGGAAAGATACCTTGGTTCAAGAAGGCTGATGAAGTTCAGGGTTTCTCTCTCAAGTGAGAAGGCACATGGTGAACACAGTCAGAGCTTTTCTCTCAGCTGGAAGGGTACATGGCAAACATGGCATCATCTGCTAGCTTTTCCCTCCAGGCTTCTGGTTTCATGAAGCTCCCTGGGAGGCGTTTTCCTTCTTCATCTCCAAAACGCTGGTTAGTGGACTCTCTGCTTCGTGGTGCTGCAGTATTCGCTGCTCTCTCTGAATTTCTTTCATTCTCCAAAATGTTTCCTCTTTTATAGGACTTCAGAAACTTGTCAAGGCCCACCCATATGGGTGGAGACATGTCATCACTTAATCCAGCTTAACAACCACTCATGATTAAATCACATCTCCAAGAAGATGATCTGATTTCAGTTTTAAACATATGGTATTGAATAGGGATTATTCTGCCTTTACAAAATGGGATTTTGATTAAAACATGGCTTTTCTAGGCGACATACATCCTTTCAACTCAGCAAAACACCTTTTCTGAAATGCTCATGGATCATTCTCAAGGATAGACCATATGCTGGGTCGCAAAGCAAGTCTCAATAAATTTTAAAAGATTTTGAAATCATACAAAACACTTCCTCAGATCACAAAAGAACGAAGCTGGAAATCAAATAATAGGCAGAGGGCCAGAAAATTCACAGATGTATGGAGGCTCAACAGCATACTCTTAAACAACCAGTGAGTCAAGGAAGAAATTACAAGAGAATTCAGTAAATATCTTGAGGCAAATGAAAATGAAAACACAATATATCAAAATATATGGGATGCAGCAAAGGCAGTGCTAAGAGGGAAATTTATTACCCTAAATACTTATACCAAACAGGAAGAAGGAGCAAAAATTGAGGAATTAAGTGTTCACTTGGAAGAACTAGAGAAAGAACAGCAAACTAACCCCAAAGCAAGCAAAAGGAAAGAAATAATGAAGATTAGAGCAGAAATAAATGAAATTGAGAATATGAAAACAATCAAGAAAATCAACAAAACCAGAAGTTGTTTCTATGAGAAAATCAATAAGATTGATGGACCTTAGCAAGGTTGACAAAAAGAATAAGAGAGAGGATGCAAATAAAAAAATCAGAAATGGAAGAGGAGATGTAACCATTGACGCCACAGAAATAAAGGAGGTAATGAGAGGATACTATGAACAACTTTTTGCTAATAAACTAGACAATGTAGATGAAATGGACAACTTCCTAGAAAGGCATGAACAACCAACATCGACTCAAGAAAAATAAATGACCTCAACAAAGCAATCACAAAGAAATTGAATCAGTCATTAAGAAGCTCCAAAACAGAAAAGCCCAGGACCAGATGGCTTCACATGCGAATTCTACCAAACATTCAGGAAAGAATTAGTAAGAATCCTGCTCAAACCCTTCAAAAAAAATTGAAGAGGAGTGAAGGCTACCTAACTCATTCTATGAGGCCAACATTGCCCTCATACCAAAACAAGACAAAGTTACTACAAGAAAACAAAATTAGGGCGGGCCACGGTGGCTCAGAGGCAAGAACACTTGCCTGCAATGCCAGAGGACCTGGGTTCAATTCCCAGTACCTGCACATGTAAAAGAAAACAAAATTACAGACCATTCTTTCTAATGAATATAGAAGCAAAATTCCTCAAGAAAATTCTTGCAAATAGAATCCAGTAGCAGATTAAAAGAATTCTACACCATGATCAAGTAAGATTCATCCCAGGTATAGAAGGATGGTTCAACATAAGAAAATCAATTAATGTATTACACATATCAACAACTCAAAGCAGAAAAACCACATGATCATCTCATTTGAAACAGAAAAGGCATTTGAGAAAATGCAAAATTCTTTCTTGTTGAAAATACTTCAAAGGATAGATATAGAAGGGAACTTCCTCAACATGATAAAGGAAATATATGAAAAACCCACAGCTAACATCATCCTCAATGGGGAAAAACTGAAAACTTTCCCCCTAAGATCAGGAACAATTCGACAAAAAAAAAAAGAAAGAAAGAAAGAAAGAAAAAGAAATAACAAGGCATAAAAATTGGAAAGGAAGAAGTTAAACTCTCACTGTTTGCAGATGATATGATACTATATGTCGAAAACCCCGAAAAATCCACAGCAAAACTACTAGAGCTAATGAATGAGTACAGCAAAGTGGCAGGTTACAAGATCAACACTCAAAAATCTATAGTGTTTCTATACACTAGTAATCAGCAATCTGCGGAGGAAATCAAGAAAAAAATTCTATTTACAATTGCAGCCAAAAGAATAAAATATTTAGGAATAAATTTAACTAAGGATACAAAAGACCTATACAAGAAATTGCTAAAAGAAATCACATAAGACCTAAAGAAATGGAAGAGCATACCGTGTTCATAGATTAGAAGACTAAATAGAGTTAAGATTTAATTCTACCTAAATTGATTTATAGATTCAATGCAATACCAATTACAGTCCCAAGAACTTACTTTTCAGAAATAGAAAAACCAGCAACCAAATTTATCTGGAAGGGCAGATTAATAGCTACAAATATCCTGAGAAAGATAAATGAAGTCAGAGATCTCACACTGCCTGACTTTAAGGCCTATTATGAAGCTACAGTGGTCAAAACAGCATGGTACTAGCATAAGGTAGATATACTGACCAATGAAATTGAATAAAATGTTCAGATATAGACCTTCTCATCTATGGACAATTGATCTTTGATAAGGCAGTCAAGCCAACTCACCTGGAACAGAACAGTCTCTTCAATAAATGGTACCTAGAGAACTGGATATCCATATGCAAAAGAATGAAAGAAGATCCATATCTCACACCCTATACAAAAATTAACTCAAAGTGGATCAAGGACCTAAACATTTGATATAAGACCATAAAACATTTATAAGAAAATATAGGGAAATAATCTTATAAAACTTATAATAGGATGATATGATACTATATGTCGAAAACCCCAAAAAATCCACAGCAAAACTACTAGAGCTAATGAATTAGTACAGCATTGGTTTCCTTGACCCTACACCCAAAGCACAAGCATTGAAGAAAGAAATAGATAAATGGAAACTCCTCGAAATTAAACACTTTTATGCATCAAAGAACTTTGTCAGGAAAGTAAAAAGACAGCCCACACAATGGGAGACAATATTTGGAAATGATATATCAGATAAGGGTCTAGTATACAGAATATATAAACAGATTGTTCAACTCAACAACAAAAAGACAAACAACCCAATTACGAAATGGGCAAAAGACATGAACAAGACACTTGTTTCCTCGAAGAAGAGGAAACACAAATGGCTAAAAGGAACATGAAAAGATGCTCAACTTCCCTGGCTATTAGGGAAATGCAAATCAAGACCACAATGAGATATCATCTCACACCCACCAGAATGACCATTATCAATAAGACAGAAAACAACAAATGCTGGAGAGGATGTAGAGAAAGAAGCACACTTACCCATTGTTGGTAGGAATGTAAAATGGTACAACAACTGTGGAAGACAGCTTGGTGGTTCGTCAGGAAGCTAAGTATAGAATTTCCATATGATCTGGCAATACCATAGCTAGGTATCTATTCAGAGGACACGAGGGCAAGGACACAAACGGACAATTGCACACCAGTGTTTATAGCAGCATTCTTTACCATTGAGAAGAGATGGAAACAGCCCAAATGTACTTCAACAGATGAGTGGCTAAACAAGCTGTGGTATATAAATATGATGGTATATTACACAGCTTTAGGACAGAATAAAGTCATGAATCATGGGACAACATGAATGGACCTTGAGGACATTATGCTGAGTGAGATTATCCAGAAACCCAAGGACAAATACTGTATGGTCTCACTGATGTGAACTAACATTAATGAATGAACTTGGAGAATTTCAGTTAAGAACAAAGGCCATTAAGAGATAGAAATAGAGTAGATATTGGGTAATTGGAGCTGAAGTGATACAGATTGTGCAACAGGACTGATTTCAAAAATTCAGAAATGGATAGCACAATAATACCTAATTGTAGCAGAATAATGTTATTACATTCAATGAAGTTGAATGTGAGAATGATAGAGGGAGGAGGGCTGGGGGCTCAAATGAAACCAGAAGGAAAAATGGATGATTGATTTGAACAATGAATAAAAAAATGTTTCCAAAGTCTTCTTAAGAGACAGTGAGAAAGGGGAGAAATTCAACTTTCCATTTGGATAATTCCTGATATTCTTGCAAGAAGTGGGGACAACCAAATCAATGGGCCGAGCCCTCAATCTTGGAGTTTGTTCACATGAAAATTATCCCCACAAAGGATAGACTAACCCTACTTAAGATTAGGCCTAAGAGTCACCTCCAGAGAACTTCTTTTGTTGCTCAGCTGTGGCCTATCTCTCTCTTAGCCAACACAGCAAGCAAACTCACCATGCCTCTCCCTCTATGTGGGACATGACTCCCAGGGGTGTACACCTCCATGGCAACGTAGAACAGAAATCCTAGAATGAGCTGGGACTCTGCATCAAGGGATTGAGAAAACCTTCTTGACCATAAGGAGGAAGAGAGAAGTGAGACAAAATAAAGTGTTAGTAGCTGAGAGTTTCAAATAGAGCCGAGAGGTTATCCTGGAGGTTATTCTTATGCATTTTATATATATCCCCTTTTTAATTTAAGGTGTATTAGATGGGCTAGAGGGAAGTGCCTGAAACTTAGAGCTGTGTTCTGGTAGCCATTTTTCTTGAAGATGAATGTATAATGGTACAGCTTTCACAATGTGACTATGTAAGTGTGAAAACCTTGTGTCTGATGTTCCTTTTATCTATGATGTTGACAGATAAGTAAGAAAATATGGATTAAAAATAAATAAATATTAGGGGAACAAATGTTAAAATAAATTTAGTAGATTGTAGTACTAAGGAACAATGAAAAGGAGTAGCAAAGGGTATAGAAATAAAACAGGGAGAACAAAGGTTCATATATCTTGAGTAGATGGAAATACTAGTGGTCAGTGAGTGGGAGGGGTATGGGATATGGTATGTATGAGTTTTTTCTTTTTACTTTTTATCTCTTTTTTTTGGAGCGATGCAAATATTCTAAAAAATGATCATGGTGATGAATATCCTACTATGTTATGATATTGTGAGCCATTGATTGTACACCATGCACGGAACATTTGTATGTTAAGAATGTTCATGCTTGTATGTTGTTTGGGTTTGATAATAAAAATTAAATTAAAAAAAGACAAAAAAGGAGATGGTAAGCCTACTTATAACTATGCCTAAGAATCACCCCTAGAGAACCACTTTTGTTGCTCAGACGTGGTCTCACTCTCAAAACCAACTCCAACAGGTGAACTCACTACACTCCCCCTATGTGGGACATAACTCTCAGGGGTTTCAATATCACTGGCAACATAGGATATGACTCCTAGGGATGAGCCTGATCTAGCATAATGGCATTGAGAAAGGCTTCTTGACCAAAAAGGGGAAGAGATAAATGAGACAAAATAAAGTTTCAGTGCCTGAGAGATTTCAGGTAGAGCCAAGAGTTTATTCTGTAGTCTATTCTTATACATTATACAGATATCACTTTTTTAGCTTTTAGTGTATTAGAATACCTAGAAGGAAATACCTGAACCTGTTAGAATGTATTCCAGTAGCCTTGATTCTTGAAGACAGTTGTATAACTGTATAGCTTGTACATGTGACTGTGAAAACCTTGTGGATGATGCTCCCTTTATCCAGGGCATAGATAGGTGAGTAAAAAAATAAGCACAAAAAATAAATAATAGGGGGCATAAAGGGAAAAATATTGGGTAGATTGCAAGATGAGTAGTTAATGAGACTGAGGGGTAAAGGGTATGTGATATATGGGTTTTTCTTTTTTATTTTTATTTTTTCTCAGAGTGATGCAAATGTTCTAAAGAGTATCATGGTGATGAGTAAACAACTATGTGATGATACTGTGAACTATTGATTGTGTACTTTGGATAGATTATATGGTGCATGAAGATAACTCAGCAAAACTATTTTAAAAAATAAACAGCAAAGCATTTCAGAATTTAGAAATAATGGTAAAAGCTTAAGAGCAATGTGATTGCTGTAAGAGTTCATACTTTAAGTTCTAATTTCTTATAAGCATTCTTAAATGAATTTATTTTTAGAGATAAAAACATTTGATAGTTGTTTATATTGGGGTCATTACCTAAACACTATAACAGAAGTTTTGTCTTGTTTTCTACACATTTACCAGGATTATGTTAACAGGTAGCACATAATTTTTATACTTGCCTTGCTTCTCTTTAAAAGTACTTTCTGTTGAAGATGAAATTCTGACTTATAGCTGACCACATGTATTTTTTTCAGAAGCTTTAGAGTAAAGTAGCATAACTGACAAGTAAATTTGGTTGTTATCTGTAACTTTTTCTCAGAATATCTAAAAACATTATACTGTTGTTTAACATTATTAGTACTAAGATATATCATGGACAGTGAGATTATTTTTAAGTTCATAGAAATTTTGTACAATTTCTAAATATATGAATAATATTTTACTTATATAATTTTAGCTTAATAGAAGAGGAGAACATTTCTTTTAAATATTGTAATACTTTCCAAACATTTCCTATATAACATGTTAAACTAATTTAGTTCCTCAGCTTTACAAGGTGAAAGAACAAACCCTTTGTAACACTTTTCCTTTAAAAGTGTGAATACTTGTCTTTTTTTTTTTCTTGCATGGTCAGAAAGTGGGAATTGAACCTGTGTCTCTGGCATGGCAGGTGAGAATTCTGCCACTGAGCCACCATCGCACTGCCCTGAAGATTGTCTTTTGAAATAAAGGATAAGATCAACATAAAGATTTAGACAGAGTAGTCTGATGGTTAAGGGACACTTGTTATAATCTTTCATTAAGAGTAGACTAATGGGGGTGATGTCATCAACATGGTGATGTGAACAGCTACTGAAAATCTCTCCTCAGAGATTCAGCATTAAAAAAGAACAATTTTGGGACAAAGGGTAAAATAAATGGGTAGATGGAAATACTAGTGATCAATGGGAGGGAGGGGTAAGATGTACGGTAGGTATGAGGGTTTTTTTTACCTTTTATTTCTTTTTCTGGAGTGATGCAAATATTCTAAAAATGATCATGCTGATGAATACAACTATGTGATGATATTGTAAGCCATTGATTGTGCACTATATAGAATGTCTGCGTGTGAAGATTTCTCAATAAAAATATTTTAAAAAGAACAATTCTGAATTGATCAGAAATATGGAGGAAGATATGGACCAGAAAGTGGCCCTTCAAATTGAGAATTAAAGAAGTAGAAACATATCAGGCAGAAAATTTCCATCCCAGACTAGCCCTCTTACCTCCCCCTCACTTGGTTTCACAGTACAGAGAAACAGCAGCAGAGACCCCTTCCAGTGGGGTCACAGAATACATAGTCTCTCAGAGCAATGGGACAGACTCTCACCTTTTGGAGACATGGGGGACAAGGGAGAACATTTCAAGGACCAAGTCAGTGACAGACAGTGTGAGAAAAGATGGACAGAAGCTGCATTTCCAGCCCTGAGTCTGAAGGTCCTTCCCCCACCCCTGTGAGAAACGACAGTGAGAGACCTGATCCCTGCCTTGGGGAAGGCTAAAAACTGGAGGAGTACTCTGCCACAAATAAAGTGTGTGGCACAGACCCATCTTGAGCCATATGTTGGCTGGCAAAGAGAGGGAACAGGAACCTATACTCAGGCTGATCTGGTGAGGTGCAGCCTGTACTCTGAAAGCACACAGCTCTGAGGATGGTTAAGTTATTGAACAGTACCATCCTCTTGGCAGAACAGAAATTCAAGAGAATTTCTTGAAATTCAAGAGAACAAGAGAATTGAAGGGCTTTTTCAGAGACTACTCAAAAATTATTTCAGGCTGACTGCAGTGGGTCTAGATCCCCCTGCATGGGAGCGAATCCCTCTTTTGGCTGAGAGAATGGATGACCCAAGGGTCAAAGCAGTGCCCTAAAACATACCCAGGTCTTGCAGGATGGTGAAAAGCAGAGCACCACTAGGAGACAATAAATTTGTTTTACCAACAAACAGAGACATTGCTGTGGTGCACAATGCCTACTCCCATCCCCGAGGTGGGCTACTGTTGGGTGCCTGGCATTTGTGAGAGTTTGGAGTGGAGGGGCAGAACAAATCTGGCAACTTCCTGGTGAAAGAAATGAACACATAGAAAACAAATTCAACCATCATGAAAACCCTAGGCAAAAGTGATAGAAACAACCTCTACAATAAACTAACAAATAAAATCAGATGCCTCAACACCAAATATATATATATATATATATATATCACGACTCATACCAAGAAGAATGAAGATATGGCCCAACTAAAGGAACAAACTAACATCTCATCTGACATGCAGGAATTGACACAACTAATTAATGATGTTAAAACAGATTTTCAAGAATCAATTCAACAAGTTGAAGGGAAATTTGGAAAAAGACAAGAAGAGTATAAAGGAAACACAGGATGTCCATATAGAATTTGAAAGCTTAAAAAAAAAAACAAATGGCACAACTTATTGGAATGAGTAACACAGTAGAAGAGATCAGAAAACAAAATGGAGACATACATACAACAGGAGGTTTGAAGATGCAGAAGAAAGGATTAATGAGCTAGAAGAGAGGATATCTGAAATTCTACACACAAAAGAACAGATAGTGAAAGATAATGGAAAAAATTTGAACAGTATGTCAAGGAACTGAATGACAACATGAAGCATATGAATATACATTTTATGGGTGTCACGGAGGAGAAGAGAAGGGAAAAGGGGCAGAGAGAATAATGGGGGAAATAGTCACTGAAAATTTCCCAACTCTTATGAAAGACATAAAACTATAGGTCCAAGAAGTGCAACATATTCCAAACAGAATAGATCCAAGTGGACCTATGCCAAGACATTTCCTAATCATATTGTCAAATGTCAGAGACAGAATTCTGAAAGCAGCGAGAGAAAAGCAATCCATCACATACAAGGGAAGTTTGAAAAGACTAAGTGTGGATCTCTTAACAGAAACCATGGAGGCAAGAAAGCAGTGGGATGATATATTTAAGACACTGAAAGAGAAGAACTTCCAGCCAAGAATTTTATATCTAGCAAAGCTGTCCTTCAAAACTGAGGGAGAGTTTAAATTATTTACAGATAAACAGACACTGAGAGAGTTCGTGAACAGGAGAGACCTGCTCTGCAAGAAATAATAAAGGGAGCACTACAGGCAGATAGGAAAAGGAGAGTGAGGTTTAGAGAACAGTGTAGAACTAATAGTGTTAAAAGAGAGGAAAAATAAGATATGACATATAAAATCTAAAAGAAAAAATGGTTGAATAAATTACAGCCTTTACGGTAATAACATTAAGTGTTAATGGATTAAACTCCCCATGCAAAAGACATAGATTGGCAGAATGGATTAAAAAAAGAATCCATCTATATGCTGTCTACAAGAGACTCACTTAAGACACAAGGACAAAAACAGGTTGAAAGTGAAAGGTTGGAAAAAGTTATTCCATGCAAACAACAAGCAGAAAAGTAGCTATCATAATATCAGACAAATTAGAGTTTAAATATAAAACAATTAAAAGAGACAAAGGACACTATTAACAAAAAGGACAATTCATCAGATAGACATACCAATCATAAATATCTATGCACCAAGTTTGAGCACCCCAAAATACATGAGGCCCCCAATGATAGCACTGAAGCGTGAGTAGACACTTCTACAGCAGTTGTTGGAAACTTCAATAAACCACCCTCATCAATGGATAGAACATAGAGGATCAGTAAAGAAACAGAGACCTTGACTAATACAATAGATGAATTAGACTTAACAGACATTTACAGAACATTGCACCCAACAACAACAAGATACACATTCTTCTCAAGTAGGTTAAGGAAGAAATTATAAGAGAAATCAGTAAATATCTTGAGACAAATGAAAATGAGAACACAACATATCAAAATTTATGGGATGCAAATCTGTTCTACAACTAATTATTGCAATGTACATTGTAATGTATTGCTTTTTTGTATATATGTTATTTTTTCACAAAAAAAGGAAAAACGAGGAGTATAACAGAGAAGATAGGATTTAACAAATGAGTATGACTGCTGAATCATTATATTGATATTTCTTTTGGTCTCCAGTGTCTCTGAGCATCTAGAAGAAAAAAGAAAAAGTCGTGGAACTGTAACCCATACCAAACTTTAAAATCTGTTTGATAACTACTTGTTAAAATGCACTTGGAAATGTATTGCTTTATTCTATATGTTATATTTCACAATAAACAAACAATAAAAATTTATGGGATGCAGCCAAAGCAGTGCTGAGGGGGATTTTATTGCCCTCAATGTCTATATTAAAAAAGAAGTAAGAACAAAAATTGAGAAATAACTGCTTTCCTGTAGAAACAAGAGAAAGAACAGTAAAACAACCCCAAAGCAAACTGAAGGGGATAAATAACAAAGATTAGAGAAGAAATAAATGACACTGAGAACATGGAAACAGTAGAGAGACTCAATAAAACCAGAAGTTGGTTCTTTGGAAAGTCAATAAAATAGATGGACTCTTAGCTAGGCTGACAAAGAAACAAAGAGAGAGGATGCAAATAAACAAAATCAGAAATGGGAGGGGAGACATGACCACTGCCCCATGGAAAAAAAAAGAGATAATAAGAGGGTACTATGAATTATATGCTAACCAACTAGACAACTTAGATGAAATTGACAACTTCCAAGAAAAGCAGGAACAACCAACATTGACTAGTGAAGAAATAGAAGACCTCAACAAACCAATCACAATAAAGAGATTGTCTCAGTCATCAAATAACCCCCCCAATAAAGGAAAGTCCAGGACCAGGTGACTTCACATGTGAATTCTACCAAACATTTAAGAATGAGTTAGTACCTGTTCAGACTCTTCAAGAAAATTGAAGAGAAGGGAAAGCTACCCAACTCACCCTAATATCAAAGGCAGACAAAGGTATTACAAAAAAAGTAAATTATAGAACATCTCTTTAATGAACATAGATGTGAAAATCCTCAACAAAATACTTGCAAATTGACTCCAGCAGCACATTAAAAGAATTATACACCAGACAAATGGGATTTATTCCAGGTATGCATGAGTGGTTCAACACAATAAAATCAATTAATGTAATACACCAAATCAATAAATTAAAGAGGGAAAATCACATTATCATCTTGATTAATACAGAAAAGGCACTTGACAAAATTCAGCAAACTTTCTTGATGAAAATGCTTCAAAGGATAGGAATAGAAGGAAACTTCCTCAACATGATAAAGGGAATAAAAGAAAAACCCATAGCTGACATCACACTCAATGAGGAAACACTGAAAATATTACCTCAGAGATCAGGAACAAGGCAAGGATGCTCATTGTTGGCCATTGTCAGTGAATATTATACTAGAAGTTCTAGTGGCAAATAGGCAAGAAAAACAATAAAAAAGCATCCAAATTGGAAAGGGAGAAGTAAAACTTTAATTGTTTGCAGATTACACTATCTTATATGTAGAGAAAAAGCTACATTAAAGCTCTTAGAGCTAATAAACAAGTACAGCAAAGTGGCAGAGTACATGATTGATACCCAAAAATTGATTGTGCTTCTGTACATCAGCAATGAGCAATCTGAGGAAGAACTCGAGAAAAAAACTTCTATTTACAATACCAACCAAAATAATAAAATATTTAGGAATAATTTTAAACAAGTACATAAAAGACCTATGCACAAAGAACTTCAAAACTTTGCTAAAAGTAATCAAAGAAGACCTAAATAGATGGAAGGACATACTGTGTTCATGGATGGGAAGACTAAATATAGATAAGATGTCAATTCTGCCCAAAGTGATTTCTAGATTAAATGCAATACCAGTTAAAATCCCAACAACATACTTTACAGATAGAAAAAATAATGATCAAATTTATTTGGAAGAGTAATGTGCCAGTTTGAAAGGATTACATTCCCTAGAAAAGCCATATTTTAACCCTGAAGAGGCATCTTGAAGAGGCAACCATTTCTTTTAATCCCTATTCTATTGTAGGTTGGAGGTTTGATTAGATTATTCCCACAGAGATGTGACACATCCAGTTGTGGGTATTAAACTTTGATTAGAGAGAGAGGTGACTCCACCTATTCCAGGTGGGTCTTGATTAGTTTACTGGAATCCTTTTAAAAAAGGAAACATTTTGAAAAAAGCTTGAGAGCAATGGAGCCATGAGAACTATGAGAGTCCACACAGCCAGAGATTTTTGGAGATGAAGAAGGAATATGCCCCTGGGGAGCTTCATAAGAGAAGCCTGGAGAGAAAGCTAGCAGATGTTGCCATGTTTACTATGTGCCTTTCCAGTTGAGAGCGAAACCTTGCATGTCATCAGACTTCTTGAACCAAGGTATCTTTCTTGGATGCCTTAGATTGGACATTTCTAGAGACTTGCTTTAATTTGGACATTTTCAAAGCCTGGAACTGTAAACCTACAACTTAATAATTTCCCCTTCTTAAAAGCCATTCTGTTTTTGATATATCGCATTCCAGCAGCTAACAAAGTAAAACAGATTTTGGTACCAGAGAAGTGGAGTGCTGCTGCAGTTTGCAAATACCAAACATGTTGGAATGGCTTTTTAAATGGATAAGGGGAAGATTCTGGAAAAGTTGTGAGGAGCTTGATAGAGAAGACCTAGAATGCTTTAAAGAGACTTTTGGTAAAACTGTGGACTCTAAAGATGCCTCTGTCAAGGCTCTGGACAGAAATGAGGCATGTGTTATTGCAAACTGGAAGAAAGGTGATCCTTGTTTTAAAATGGCAGAAAATCTGGCAAAATTGACTAGTGGCTTTGGCTCTAAAGTAGATTTTAAAAGCTATGGACTTGGATATTTAGCACAAGAGATTTCCAAATTAAATGTGGAAGGTGCAGCCTGGTTTGTCCTTACAGCTTATAGTGAAATGTGACAGGAAAGAGATAAACTGAGAACTGAACTCTTGGGTACAAGGAAACCAGAAATTTATGTTATGGAAAATTCTGGACATCCAGAAAGGGAGACCCAGGGGATAGTGCCCCACATGAGGATTTAACCAAATGTGGAATCATACAGTCATTTCAGAAAAAAAGCCAGGATTGGAGATGGAGTTATCCAGGAAGGATTTGTAGAAACTCCTGCCTGATGGGCATGATCCTTGCCTGCTGCATAGAAAGCCAACAAGAGTGTTGTGGGATCTGTATAAACAGAACCACTGCCAGTCTGGACTAAGCAGAAAAGGGACATTAGAGGAAAAATAACTTCAGCAGCAGAACAATGGAAGCTAAAGTCTGAAGTTAAGAAACCATGGGCCAGGGGTTTTAACCCACCCAAGAATTTGGAGAGGGTGATTTTTGCCCTGAAGGCAAAGGGTGGGCCTTCCAACTCATTGCAGTGGAAGAGTTGTGCCACCTCAGGTCTTGGAGAGGCACGTTCCTTGGGGATTGGAGAGATCCTGGCTGCTACAACCTAGAGGGGTTGAACATGTGCCCCAGAGATGGCAGAGATCCCAGGTGCTGTCCCAATGCTTGGAGATGGTGGAGCTGAGAAATGGGTGGTTTCCCCATTGTCCCCCAAGGTTGCATTCAGAGACAGGTGGGCCACTACATAGGCCCTTGGAAAGGGTGGGACTACTGCTTTTTAAAGCTCCAAAGATAAATGACTCTCAGACTTTGAAATCTATTAGAGTTTGCCCTGCAGGTTTTTGAAATGCTTAGGTCCAGTGACCACTGTGTTCCTTCCAATTACTCCCTATGGCAATGTGAATTTGTAGTCTATGATTGTCCCTCATTTGTATGTTGGCAACACATAACTTATTCTGAGTTTTATAGGTCCAGAGCCAGAGGAGAATTTTGCCTTAGAACAGACCATGCCTGTAACAGATTTGATGAGACTTTGTACTGGTTTTAACCTTGCATTGTATTTGCATTGTTACTGAAATGGTTTAAGGCTTTTGTGATATTGGGATGGAGAGAATGCATTTTGTATATGGGAAAATGTGTCTTTTTAGAGTTGAGAGGGTGGAATGTGCCTGTTTGAGAGGATTATGTGCCCAAGAAAAGCCATGTTTTAATCCTGATCCATCTTGTGGAGGCAGCAATTTCTTTTAATCCCTATTCAACAGTGTAGATTGGGAGCTTGGTTAGATTATCTCCACTGAGATGTAACACACAGTTGTGGGTATCAACTTTTGATTAGAGGAAGATGTGACTCCACCCATTCCAGGTGGGTCTTGATTAGTTTAATGGAATCCTTTAAAAGAGGACACATTTTGAAAAAAGCTTGAGAGCAACAGAGCCATGAGAACCACAAGAGTCCATGCAGCCACAGACTTTTGGAGATGAAGAAGGAATACACCTCTGGGGGAACTTCATGAAAGAAGCCTGGAGAGAAACTTGCAGATGTCACCATGTTCACCATGTGCCTTTCCAGTTGAGAGAGAAACTCTGAATGTCATCAGCCTTCTTGAACCAACATATCTTTCCCTGGATGCCTTAGATTGGACATATCTAAAGACCTGCTTTAATTTGGACATTTTCACAGCCTAGCACTATAAACTTACAACTTAATAAATTTGCATTTCTAAAAGCCATTCTGTTTATGGTAAACCACATTCTGGCAGCTAGGAAACTAGAACAAGTAGGGTGCCCCAAACAGCTAAAAATATCTTAAGAATGAAATTGGAGGTTTCACACTATCTGATATTATAGGATATTACAAAGCTACAGTGGTCAGAACAGTATGGTGCTGGCATAAAACTAGGAATACTGACCAGTGAAGCTGAATTGCATGTTCATAGGTGGACCCTCAAATCTATGACCAACTGATATTTGATAAGGCAGTCACATCAACTCAAGTGAGGCAGAGCAACCTCTTCAAAAAAGGGTGCTTGGAGAAAAAGATTTCAATATCCAAAAGAATGAAAACCAGCCCATATCTCACACTTTATAGGAAAAAAAAACTCAAAATGGATCAAAGACTTAGAGTCAAGACCATAAAATGTTTAGAGGAAAATATAGAGAAATGTCTTAAGGATCTATCTTAAACAATGAGTTGGGTCAAAGAAGAAATTGCTAGAGAAATCAGTAGCTATCTGGAGACTAATGAAAATGAGAATACAATGTATCAGTACTTATGGGCTGCAGCAAAGTCTTTGCTGAGAGGGAAATTTATTGCCCTAAATGCCTATATTAAAAAACAATAAAGGGTGGTGTAACAGTGGCTCAGTGGCAAGAATTCTCGCCTGCTGAGCTGGAGACCCAGGTTCGATTCCTGGAGACTGTCCATGCCAGAAAAACAAACAAACAAACAAAAAAGCCAGAAAGAACAAAATTCGAGGACTTAACTGCTCCCCTGAAAGAACTTAAGAAATAACAGCAAATTAACCCAAAAGCAAGTAGAAGAAGAGAAATAAAGATTAGAGCACAGTTAAATGAATGCAAGAACAAAAGAACAATAGAAAGAATCAATAAAATGAAAAGTTAGCTGTTTGAGAAAATCAATAAAATCAATGGGCCACCAGCAAGACTGACAAAGAAAAAAAGAGAGAAGATATAAATAAACAAAATCAGAAATGAGAGGGGAGTCATTACCACACACCCTGAAGAAATAAGAGAAATCATAATTGGATACTATGAACAACTATATGCCAACAAGCTAGACAACTTAGATGAAATGGACAAATTCCTCGAAATGCACAAAGAAGCTACACTGACTCAGGAAGAAATAAAAGATCTAAACAAGCCAATCACAAGTAAAAAGATTCAATCTGCCATCAAAAATCTTCCTACAAGGCTCATTTCCTGGTATCTTCCCATGCAAGTAAAAAAAAACCTTCCTACAATGAAAAACCCAGGGGCAGATGGCTTTACAGTGTAATTTTTGTCAAACATTCAAAAAAGAACTAATACCAATCCTGCTTAAATTTTTCCAAAAAACATGAGGAAAAAGGAACACTGCCTAACTCATTTTATGAGGCTAACATCACTGTAATACCAAAACTGGGCAAAGATGCTAAAAGAAAGAGAAACTACAGGCCAATCTCCCTAGTGAACATAGATGCCAAAATTCTCAACAAAATACTAGCAAATTGAAGCCAACAATACATTAAAAGCATTATACACCTCGACCAAGTGGAGTTTATACAAGGACTGCAAGGACGGTTCAACACAAGAAAATAATTTAATGTAATACAGCACATTAACAAAATGAAGTGGGAAATCTCATGATCATCTTGATTGTTTCTGAAAATGCATTCAACAAAATTCAACATCCTTTTCTGATAAAAAACACTTCAAAACATAGGAATCAAAGGTAACTTCCTCGGATATTATAAAGGGCATATATGAAAATCCCATAGCCAGCATTGTTCTTAATGGAGAGAGACTGAAAGCTTTCCCCCTAAGATTGGGAATGAGACAAAAATGTCCTCTGACACCAATATTATTCAGCATTGTCCTAGAAGTTCTAGCTAGAGCAACAAGGCAGGAAAAAGAAGTAAAAAGTATCCAAATTGGAAAGGAAGGAGTAAAACTTTCATTATTTGCACATGACATGATTCTATACTTGGAAAATCCTGGGAAATCTATGACACAGTTACCTGAGCTAATTAACAAATTCATTAAGATGGTGAAATATAAACTAAATGTGCAAAAATTAGTAGTGTTTCTATCCACAAGCAATGACCTAACTGAGGATTCAGTTAAGAAAAAAACGCCATTCAAAATAACAACTGTTCTAGTTTGATAGCTGCCAGAATGCAATATACCAAAAATGGAATGGGTTTTTAAAAAGGGAATTTAATAAGTTGCAAGTTAACAGTTTTTAGGCCGTGGAAGTGTCCCCATTAAAACAAGTCTATAGAAATATCCCATCTAAGGCATCCAGGGAAAGATACCTTGATTCAAGGAGACCGATGAAGTTCAGGGATTCTATCTCAAGTGGAAAGACACATGGCAAACACGGTCAGGATTTCTCTCTTGGCTGGAAGGGCACGTGGCAAACATGGTGTCATCTGCTAGCTTCCTCTCCAGCTCCTTGGGAGGTGTCTTCCTTCTTCATCTCCAAAAGTCACTGGCTAGTGGACTCTTTGCTTTGTGGTGCTGTGTCATTCTCTACTCTCTCCAAATCTCCACTTTTTCCAAAATGTTTCCTCTTTTATAGGATTCCAGTAAACTAATCAAGACCCACCTGAATGGGTGGAGTCACATCTCCACCTTATCCAGTTTAACAACCACTCTTGATTGAGTCACGTCTCCAGGGAGATAATCTAATTAAAGTTTCAAACATACAGTACTGAATAGGGATTAGAAGAAATGGCTGCCTTTACAAAATGGGATTAGGATTAAAACATCACTTTTCTAGGGTCCATGCATCCTTTCAAACCAGCACAGCAACTAATGAATCTAACTAGGGACCTAACTAGGGGATGCACCTAACTAGGGATGTAAAAGACTTGTACACAGAAAATTACATATCATTCCTAGAAGAAATCAAAGAAGAGCTAAATAGGTAGAAAGGTATTCACTGTTCATGGGTAAGTAGGTTAAATACAGTTAAGATGTAAATTCTATGCAAATTGATCTACAGATTCAACACAGTACCAATCAAAATTGCAACAGCCTCCTTTGAAGACTTGGAAAATTTATTTACCAAAGCATCTCGAAGAGAAAGAGACCCCGAATAACTAAAGCATCCTAAAGATGAAGAACGAAGTGGGAGGATTAACACTTCCTGATTTTAAAACTTATTATAAAGCAACAGTGGTGAAAACAGCATTATACTGGCACAAAGATAGAAGTATTGACCAATGGAATCTAATTGAAAGTGAAGAAATAGACCATAAAATATATGGTTAAATGATTTTTGACAAGCCCCCCCAAATCCACTGAACTGAGACAAAATTGTCTTTTCAATGAATGGGCATGGGAGAATGGGATATCAATAGCTAAAAGAATGAAAAAAGACCCATATATCACACCCTATGCAAAAATTAACTCAAGGTAGATCGAACACCTAAATATAAGATATAGTACCATAAAGCTTCCAGGAAAATGTAAGGAAACATCTTCAAGAGCTGGTAATAGGAGGTAACTTCTTAAACTTTACATCCAAAGCACAAGCAACAAAAGAAAAAATTGATAAATGGAAACTTCTCAAAATCAAATGCTTATGCACCTCAAAAGACTTTGTCAAAAGGGTGAAGATGCAGCCAACTCAGGGGGAGAAAATATTTAGAAATCACACATCAGACAAAAGTTTGATATAATGTATACATTAAAAAATCATACAACTCAAGAACAGAAGAACCAACAACCTAATTATTAAATGGGCTAAAGATATGAACAAGCATTTTTCTGAAGAACAAACACACATGGCTAAAAAGCACATGAAGAGATGCTCATTTTCATTAGGTAGAAGGAAAATGCAGATCAGTACCACAATGAGATACCACCTCACACCTATAAGAATGGCTGCTATTAAACAAACAGGAAACTACAAATGTTGGAAAGGATGTGAAGAAATTGTGATACTTATGCACTGTTTGTGGGAATGTATAATGGTACAGTCGCCATGAAAGACGGTATGGGAATTCCTCAGAAAATTAAATATCGAGTTGCTCTATGACCCAGCAATCGCACTACTCGGTATATACCCAAAAGAGCTGAAAGCAGTGACACAAACAGACATTTGCACACTGATGTTCATGGCAGCATTATTCACAATTGCCAAATGACTCAATCTAAGTGCCCATCAAAAGATGAGTGGATTAACAAAATGTGGTATATACATATGATGGAATATCATGCAGCAGTATGAGGAAATTAAGTGCTGAAGCACATGACAATCACTCACATAGTGCTGAGTGAAATAAGCCAGGCACAAAAGGATAGATACTGTATAACTCCACTTTTGTGACCATGGTAATGGTAAGATCAGAGGCTTATAATAAAGAATATAGGGGATTTAGAGATACATAGAAGCTAGAGATGGGTGAACAGTCGGGTAATGTGGTTGTACTCAAATGTAAGGGAATAGATAGAAGTGAAGATGGTTCGCTAGTGGGTCTATAAGTAATGTTACCATATTGAAGGTAGACATGATTGAAAGGGGTTGTATAGACTTATGAGTCCCCTGACTAACACTACCAATATAAATAAGTTCTTGTATGAACTACTTCAAAATTATGATTCTTGTACAAAGAGTGTTTAAATTCAGGGTATGGGGGAAAACTGCTGTTGTATGCTATGGGATATGTTTAACAGGAAAACATCAGTAGTACCACAGCAATATCAGAGATATAAATAATGTGGGTAGGATCAAGAATTAAGGGGAGGTTTACATTTCCTATTTGGTGAGGGTTTGTTTATTGGTTATTGTTCTCTTGGGAACAATGAAATTATCTAAAATTGAGAGTGTTGATGGACAGTGAACTTTGGGCATTATACATGATGCCTAATGAATGCAGGTGGCTGAAGAATGCACTGACTGAGAAGTATATAGGTGAATGATGGTGTATACATATGATCAAATAATGTGCTGCTGCAAAAAGGAACAAAGTTGTGAGGCATGCAACATTGGGAATGAACCTGTGGGACATTTGGTGAAGCAAAATAAGCCAGAAACAAAAGAGCAATTATTGTATGGTCTCCTTTAGAAAATGCTTATAAGATAACAGCAACCTAGATTGTAAGCTCTTATAGGAAACACGTTTTGTCTGGAGTGGTAATTATGATTTCTGGATTTTTAGAGGTTATTTTATATACATATGTATTCAGAGATAAGAATGAAGGCGACCAGGTCATGATTAAGGTAATTCAGAGCACAGGGCTAAGGAAGACATCGTCTAGATATTAGAACCTCACCTAATCTTTGAGACCAAAAGAGGAAAGGTTTATTTTGTCCAGAACCTAAATTTTATGAAGCACATAATCTAACTCAACCTGCCTAGAGAGCGCATTTAAACAATTTAAACCAGGGAGCCCAACCTAAAGATGAGGGCCTTTAATCCTGTATAGATTAATATAATGCCTGGGTATATCCCAGAATATTTTAGGCAGATAATCAAAAATTATTGGCAAAGCCCCTTTTGGGATGAGAGAAAAAATATGGAACTATTAAACTTTACCAACAGTGAAACCCTTGATACTGGGTCAAACATTAGGGACACCCAAATCAATAGGTGAAGCCCTTGATCTTGAGGCTTACTCATGTGAAGCTTATGTATGTAGCAGAAAAGCTTAGTCTACCTATAGGTGTGCCTAAGAGTCACCCCTGGAGGACCTCTTTTGTTGCTCAATGTGACCTCACTCTCTCTAAGCCCACTTCTGCAAGTGAAATCCTGTACATGGGACATGACATCCAGGGGTGAAAGTCTCCCTGGTAGCATGGGAGATGACTCCCAGGGATGAGTCCAGTCCTGACACCATGGGACCAACAATGCCATCCTGACCAAAAAGAGAAAAAGAAGTGTAACAAATAAGGCATCAGTGGCTGGAGAGTTCAAATAGAGTTGAGAGGCTACTCTGGAGGTTTCTCTTATGCAAACTTCAGTTAGATTTGTACATATCCTAACTTGCCAAACTCCAACCAAAACCATTCTAGTCAATCCTAAAGAACACCTAAGGCAATATAAAAGATTCTACAATGGTTTCATGCACTAGAGTAACTTTCCAGAAACCTACAACCTCTAGTTGGTTCCCTGGACAAGATAAGTCCTGAAACCTAGAGAGGCCAGCCTTTCCAGAACATCAGTTAGTTCCATCTCCCTACTCCTTATTATTGACAGCCCTTCCAATGTGAAAAAGTTAGAATAGTCATAGCCTAAATACTCCTAAAGAGTGGGAGAAAGATCAAAGGTGATAGTGGAGTTATACAGAGAAGGTAGGGTTTAACAAATGAGTGTGATTGTTGAGTCATTATATTGATATTTCTTTTTAGTCTCCAGTATCTTAGAGCAGCCAGAAGTAAAAATCTAAAATTGTGGAATTGTAACCCATACCACACTCTGAAATCTGTTCTACAACTAATTGTTGTGCTGTGCTTTTAAATTTGTTGCTCTTTTGTATATGTTATCTTTCATAAAAAAGAAAAAGAAGTCAATTGGGATGATAAAGAAATATTCATTAAAAAAAAAACCTCCCACTGTAGAAAAGCCCAGCATATGATGGCAGTACTGGTGAGTTCTATCAAAAAGTTCAAGAAGAATTAGCAAAAATCTTTCTGAAATACTTCAAAATAATAGAAGAATAGAGTACCATTTCTAACTCATTCAATGAGGCCAACGTTATTCAAATAACAAAGACAGACAAAGAGGTCAAAAGAAAAGAAAACTACAGACCAATATTCCTTATACATATATATGCAAAAGTTGAAAGAAAACACTAGCAATCCAAATCCAGCAGCATATTAAAAGGATCATGGACACGTGAGATTTATCCCAGGAAACCCGGGGTCATTAAACATAAGAAAATTAAACAATTTAATACTATATAAATAGAATGAGGGAAATTTTAAAAATCACTTCAATTAATGCATAAAAAGCATGTGACAATTCCAACACCCTTTCATGACAAATATATTAAGAATACAAGAGGCTTTCCTCAATATACTAGAAGGCTGTTATGAAAAATCCATTGATAGAAAAGGAGGATCGAGATGGCAGGGTTAGATATCCAGGGTGATATTCCCCACCATAATCTTTGAACAAGTAGCAAAACACTGGAAGAGTCATCTTCCTCAGAAATCAGGAAAACAAAGTTTCAGGAACTTGGTAAGTACTGAACTAAGAAGATGGAGCTTTAAAAAAATTTTAGGAGATGATCATGGCATCCTTGCTGTCCCCTTCCCCATTCCCTCCCCAGCACAGACTGAATTTCCATTATGGGTCCCTGGCCTGGTTCTGGAGGGAGCAGAGTATTGCCTACATGCATATTTGGGTGCCTGTATGTCAATGCTAATAATTCTGGAAGCTTTAGCAAGCCAAAACAGAGGAAACAGAAATCCTGAAGATGAAGACCACAATAACTCAAATGAAAAGTTCCCAACAGGGTTTCAACAGCAGAGTGGAGCTGACAGAAGAAAGAATTGGTGAACTCAAAGACAAGGAAGTTGAAATGACTCACAATGAGGGAAAAAATTGAAAAAAGTGAACAGAGACTAAGAGACCTCAAGACACAATCATCAAGTATACCAATATATACATTATGGGAGTCTCAGAAGGAGAAGAAAGAGAAAAGGTGGCAAAATGAATATTCAAAGAAATAATTGCAGAAAACTTGCCAAATTTAACAAAAGACATGAAAATGCACATTCAAGAAATCCAAAGAACCCCAGACAGGATAAACTTGAAGAGAACCACACCCAGACAGATCAGAGTCAAACTGTCATTGCCAAAGCCAAGGCAAGAGTTCTGAAAGCTGCAAGAGAAAAGAAACATTTTATGTACAACAGGGTCCCTATAAGATTAAGTATTGATTTATCGTCAGAAATGATGGAGGAAAGAAGGCAGTGGGACAAAATATTTAAACTACTGAAAGAAAATAATTGCCAGCCAAAAATTTTACATCTGGTGGTACTGTGTTTCAAAACTGAGGATGCTCCCTGCCAACGTGGGACAAGGCTCCCAGGGATGAGCCTGGCCCTGGCATTGTGGGTTCAACAATGCCTACCTGACCAAAAGAGGGAAAAGAAATGTAACAAGATAAGGTATCAGTGACTAAGAGATTTCAAATAAAGTTGAGGGGCTATTCTGGAGGCTACTCTTATGTGAGCTTTAGTGAATATTGCTATTTGCCATGGTATGATAATACCCGACTAACAGCATTCCTGTAAATCCTAAAGAATACCCAGGGTTCTATCTGAGACTCTATAAAAGTTTCACCAATTAAATTTATTTTTCAGAAACTATAACCTCAAGATGGTTCCTAGGCCAGATAAGCCCTGAAACCCAGACTTACCAGTCTCTCCAAGAGCATTAACCATCTGCATCCCCTTACCCCATAATGTCAACACCCCTTTTCAACATGAAGAAGTTAGAATGGCCACTGCCCAAATATCCCTAAAGAGTGGGCAAAGGATCAAAGGATAAGGAAGAATTGTATCAGAGAAGATTGAATTTAACAAATGAATATGACTACTAAATCATTATATTGCTATTATTTTTTAGTCTCCAATGTCTTAAATCAGCTAGAAGGAAACACCTGAAATGGTGGACCTGTAACTCATACATTTTGACATTTGTTCTGAAACTAGTTGTTAAAATGTACTTTAAAATTTATCACTTTTTGTATATGTTATATTTCACAATAAAAAATGTTTTAAAAAGTTAGGGAGTAATGAAGACATATCCAGATAAACAAGCAATGCTAAAGGCAGTATTTTAGAGACTGAAAAGTATGGACAGTAGGCAGTGGATCGAAGTGGCATAAGGAAATAAAGACCTTAAGTAAATGTTCTAAAATTTAAATGTGTAAAAAAGATAAATCTATGGTTTTGTACATACAATTATAAAGATACAATTTGTATAAAGTACAACAAAAAGTAGGGATACAGAAGAGTATAGTACAGTATATCTGTGTATGCTGTAGAAATGAAGTTGGTTTCAAATGAAATGTGATTGCTATAGCTTTAGAATGTTAAATTTATGCCCTATAGTAACCATAAAGAAAATATGCAAGAAATATATACAGAAAGATATGAGGAGGAGCTCCATATGGTAAATACAAAAATCAAATATATATAAAGGTAGGCATTAATGGAAATATCGAGGGACAAAATGCTTTAATTTATAAAGATCAAATAGCAAAAGGTCAGAAGAAAGCCCTTCATTAGCAGTAGTTAATGTAAATGTAAATGGATTAAACTTACAGTCAAAAGGTAAAGATTGGAGAATATAAAAAGGCATACTCCAACCATATGCTGTTTAAAAGAGATTCAACTTAAATAGTTTGTACGGGAAATGATGGGGAAAGATATACCATGCAAATAGTAACCAAAATAGAGACGGAGGACCCACAATAATATCAGATAAAATAGACTTTAACACAAAAACTTTTATGAAAGACAAAGAAGGTCACTACATACTGATAAAGGGATCAGTTAAACGAGGTAATATAACAATTATAAATATATATGCAACTAATGACAGAGCCGCAAAATATATTAAACAAAAACTGACATATTTGAAGGGAGAAACAGATGGTTGTGCATTAACTGTATGAAACTTAAAACAATACTTTCAATAATGGAAATAACTTCTAGACAGAAGATCAATAAGAAAATGGAAGACTTGATCGATGTGATAAACCAACAGACCTAACAGACATTTATAGAACAATTTACCCAACAGTTGAAAAAGGGTCCACTTTAATTGTTTTGCATGTGACTATCCATTTTCCCCAGCTCCATTTGTTGAAGAAACAATTCTTTCCTTATTAAGTGGACTTGGCAACCTTGTCAAAAATCAACTGGCCATAAATATGAGGGTTGATTTCTGAACTCTCAAGACAATTCCATTGGTCTAAATGTCCATCCTTGTGCCACTACCATGCTGTTATGATTACTGTAGCTTTGTAATAAGTTTTAAGATCATGAAGTGTATGTTCTCCAACTTCTTTCTCTTTGTCAAGATGGTTTTGGCTGTTCAGTACCCCTTACCTTCCCATATATTTGGTGATTGGCTTTCCCATTCTGAAAAGAAGCCTGTTGGAATTTTGACTGGGTTTACATTGTGTATGTAAATATCTTTGGTTAGAACTTACATTTTAACAATATTTAGCTTTAGAATCCATAGAAAATGGAATGTCCTTCCATTTATGTAGGTCTTCTTTGATTTCTTTTGATAATGTTTTGTAGTGTTCTGTGTATGAGTCTTTTACATTCTTGGTTAGATTTATTCCTAGATACTTGATTCTTTTCAATGCTATTCTAAGTAGAGTATTTTTCTTGATTTCTTCTTCTTATTGTTCATTGCTTGTGAATAGAAACACTACTGACTTTGGAGTTTTGGTCTAGTACCCACCACTTTGCTGAATTCATTTATTAGCTTTGGAGCTTCATAGCAGATTTTTCAAAATCTTCAGTATATGGTTTCATGTCATCTACAATTAGGAAAATTTAACTTCTTCATTTAACGTTTAGATTATTTTCTTTTACTTTCCTAATTTTTCTGGCTAGAGCTTCCAGAACAATATTGAATGACAGTGACAACCATGGTCATCATTGTCTTGTTCCTGAACTAAGAGGGAATAGATCAGCTTTTCACCATTGAGTATGATGTTAGTTGTGGGTTTTTCATATATACCCTTTATCTTGGTCAGAATGTTTCCTTCTATTCTTAGTTTTTGAAGTGTTTTTGTCATTAAGTGGTGCTGTATTTTTTCAAATGCCTTTTATGAGTCGAGATTATCTTTTTTCACTCATTCATTTAATGTGGTGTATTACTTTAATTGAATTTGTTATGATGTACCAAAAAAGTAAAGCACAGAACCACATGACTTCAAGGAGAATTTTACCAAATATTTCAAGAAGGATTAACATTGATCCTGCCTATATTCTTCAAAAAAAAATTGAAGAGGAGAGAACACTTCATAACTCATTGTTTGAGGCCAATATTACCCTAATACCAAAGCCAGATAATGATATCACAAGAATACAAAATTATAGAAAAATACCCCAAAAGAATATAAATAAAAATCCTCAACAAAGCACTTGCATACTGAACCCAACAGTAAGCTAAAAGAATTATACTGTGAGATTATAATATAAAAATCCCATATTCATAATGGCCAAAAGATGGAAGCAAAACAAGTGTCTATCACGGGATGAATGGATAAACAAATTTGGTATATATATACAGTAGAATATTATTCAGCCATAAAAAGAAATGAAATTCTGATACATGCTACAAGATGGGTGAACCTTGAAAACAAATGCTGAATGAAATAAGCCAGGCACAATAGGGACAAATATTGTATGAACGCATTTATATGAAATAATTAGAACATGCAAATTTATAAAGTTCAAATTAGAATATAGGTTACCAGAGGCCAGGTAGTGGTATTGAATGGGAATTTAATGCTTAATTGGTATAGAGTTTCTGTTTGGAGTGATGTAAAATTTTCCTAATGGGCAGTGGTGATGGTAGTATAGCATTGTGAATGTAACTTGCACCACTGATTTATATATTTCAATGTGACTATAAGAGTAATATTCTAGGGTGACTATACGTTACAAAGATAAAAAATAGTAATCTTTAAAAACCCATTGGAAGTGGAGGAGGGGCAAAATGGCAGAGTATGGAGGTGAGGAATATAGTCAGTACTCTACAGTGGCTAGTAAATAGCCAGGAACTGTCTGGGAAAATTGTTCAGGGGACATCCGTGAATAGTCACACATTGTACACCTGTCTGGAATAGGTGGAAAGGCCAAAATCACAGCACAGAACTGTAAGTAAAGCCCCCAAACTGTGGAGGCTGTCATCCCTCCCCCACTGGCATGGCAGGCTGTGTTAGAGACACTTCCATGTGGGAAAAAGAAGCAGTCCCTACTAAAAAAGGAAACGTAGCAAAACCAAATTCCAATTGATGTTTAAACTAACAAATTAGGACTGCTGAATATAAGCTCAAAGCACAGATAAACCTAGAGTAAGCAAGAAAGGAATCCTGAGGTCTCTTTGGCAGAGAGGAGGCAGGGCTGATGGAAAAAAATGGAGGATTTTGGAGATGGCCCAGCTCAGAATACTGGAAAAGAGCTGTGTCCCAAGAAAGGGGGCTCATAGAGCAGGGTACCATCTCCTGATCTTGACTGGTGAACCTTGGGGGTTGGGGAATGGCTCTAAAAAGGGATTTCTTGTTTGTTTATTTATTTATTTATTTATTTTACCATTCTAAGTACCTAATTAGAGAAAGCCTCAGGCATTTTCAATTGTCAGCACTGACCCAAGCAAGGGCAGATTTAAGATAGGTCTGGAAGACAAAGTAATTAGTAAAGGGAAGGAAATAATTCCCTAAAGGGTAAATCTTCCCCAAGAAAATGGGGATGGGCCCAGCTCAAGTGGTGGCCCTCATTCAGAGAATTCAGGTCCCAGAGGCTGGAAAACAGGAACAGCTTAAGGTTGCATTCTACATCAGCCTCTGTGTCAACCATGCCCTTGGCAGGGACAGGGTCTGATGAGAATTAAAGACACTGCATCACTTTACACCAGTGGGGAGCTGTGGACTGATATGCACCACCTGCTTGGTAGGATAGGAAAAACAGAGATTCTATAGGCTTCATAGGAAAGTGTGACAACCTGCCAAGTCTTATCCTCAGGGAAACTTGATAGTGATTAAACCCTCCTCCTTAAATCTGGGCCTATCTGGTCTGGGAAAATATGTTTGTATTTGATCATATCTGGGAAGACCCTTCTCAAAAATAGGTGTCATATAGGCAGGGCAAGACCCAGAAAAACAAAAGCTGAAAAATTCTGATCAGTTGAACTGAAGCTATGCTAGAAGTCTAGAATAAGTTGAAGGTAATGCCAAAGAACAGTTAGAGAATAAAGCTATCCAATAAGGAAACCCTATGTAAAGAGTGAAAACGACCTCCAGAATAAACTAATCAAAGAAATCCGATGTGATACATGAGTTGAAACAACTAATTAAAGATGTTTAAGCAAGCATGCTAAATCAAATAAAAAATCAAATCAAAGAGTTGAGTGAAGATATGGCACAAGACATAAAGGACATAAAGAAGATATTGGGTGACCATAAAGAAGAACTTGAAAGCTTGAAAAAACAAATGGCAGAACTTATGAGAATGAAAGGCACAATAGAAGAGGAGAAAAACACAATGGAGACTTACAATGCAGATTTGACGAGGCAGAAGAAAGGATTAATGAACTAGAGGACAGAACATCTGAAATCCTACATATAAAAGAATGGATAGGGAAAAGAATGGAAAAAGATGGGAAGGGTTTCAGATAATTGAATGACAGCATGAAGCATACCAATACATGTGTTATGGGTGTCTCAGAAGGAGAAGAAAAGGGAAAAGAGGCAAAAAGAATAATGGAGGAAATGATCACTGAAAAGTTCCCAACTCTTATGAAAGACGTACAATTACAGATCCAAGAAGTGCAGCATACTCCAAAATAATAGATCCGACTATACCTACTCCAAGACAGTTAATTAGGTTGTCAGATGTCAAAGAGAGAATTCCGAAAGCATACAAGGGAAGCTCAATAAGAAGATGGGTGAATTTCTCAGCAGAAACCATGGAGGCAAAAAGGCAGTGGTATAATGTATTTAAAATACTGAGACAGAAAAACTTTCAACCAAGAACTCTACATCCAGCGAAATTGTCCTTCAAAAATGAGGGAGAGTTCAAAATATTTTCAGACAAACACTGAGAGAGCTTATGAATAAGACGCCTGCTCTACAAGAAATACTAAAGTGAACACTACAGGCGGATAGAAAAAGACAGGAGAGAAAAGTTTGGACAAGAGTGTAGAAATGAAGACTATCAGTAAGGGAACAGAATAAAGTCATGATGCATGCAGCAATGTGGATGAAACTTGAGGACATTATTTTGCATAAAATTATCCAGAAACGAATGGGCAAATACTGTATGATCACCCAAATAGGAACTAACACAATAAGCAAACTTTGGGAGTAAAAATCTAGAACATGGGTTATCAGGAGATAGAAAGAAGGTAGAGATTGGGCCTTTGATGCTGAATGAGTACAGAATGCTCAACAAGATTGATTGTATAGATCCAGAAATGTATAGCACAATACTGTGAGATGGAGGCACAATATTTTAAGTACACTGAACAAAGCTGAGTGTGAGTATGGGTGAAAGAGGAAGGCTAGGGGTATGTATGACACCAGAAGGAAAGATAGAAAATAAGGACTGGGACTGTATAAATTCACGAAACCTAGAGTGGACAATGATGGTGATTAAATATACAAATATAACAATGTTTATACATGAGGTAGAACAAATTAATGTCAACACTGCAAGGCATTGAAAATGGAATGGCATATGGAAAAATACAATCAATGCAAACTAGGGTCTGTAGTTAATGGTAACAGTGAAATATGCTTCCATTAAATGTAACAGAGGCAATATACCAAAGCTAAATGTCAAAACAGGGGGATATAAGGTAAGGGTATGGTATTCTTGTTGTTTCTACATTTTAATTTTTATTCTTCAGTTTATCCCTCATCTTCCTTCTTTGTGGAAGAAATGGAAATGTCCTCATATAGATTGTGGTGGTGAGGGCATACATATGGGATTATACTGGGAACCATTGATTGTTTACTTAGGATGGGTTGTATGGTGTGTGAATCAAACTGTTTAAAAAATAGAAAAGAAAGATACAAGCACTGGAGAAAATGTAGAGAGAGATGTACCTATCCACTCTTGGTAGGGAAGTAGAATGGTGCAACCTGCCTGGAGGGCAGTGTAGTGGTTCAACAGCAGGGTAAGTATAGGGTTGCCATATGATCCTGCAACATTGTTATTAGGTATGTTCTTGGAAAAACTGAAGGTGAGGGCATGAATGGACACTTGCACATGATGTTTGTCAGTGTATGCATTATTGGCAATGGTCTAAGATTAATCAGACTGAAGTATAAATGGTGATATTCACTTTCCAAAACTTCAACTTCTGTGTGAGACCAAAGGAAGAGATGTTTATTTGGTGCAAAATTTATATTTTCTGTAGCACCCTATCTAGTTTAACTTGTATCGCCAGCTTATTTGAACACTATAATTACATGGAACCTTGAATAGGGAGTGAGAGCCTGCTGGTTTGTACAAGTTAGTTTGTACAGATTACATCCCACAGTAATCTGGGCAGAAAATAAAAAAGTATTTGCAAAGTCTCCTTGAGGAACTGGGAAAAAAGTTGGAAATAACTTCCCCACCTGGGGAGTTCCTGATATTCTTGCAAGCATTGGGGACAACCAATTTAATAGGCCAAGCCCTCGATCTTGGGGTTTTCCCCTCTGAAACTTATTCCTGCAAATCAGAAGATAAACCTACTTATAACTATGCCTGACTCACCCCCATAGAACCTCTTTTGTTGCTTATATGTAGCCTCTCTCTCTAAGCCATCTGTAGATAAATTCACTGCCCTTCTCCCTACATGGGACATTACTCCCAAGGATGTAAATCTTTCTGGAAATGTGGATCATGACTCCTGGGGATGAGACTGGCCCTGGCATCATGTCATTGAGAAGGCCTTCTTGAACAAAAAAGTGGAGAAGAAATTATAGAAAATAAAGTTTCAGTGCCTGAGGGGTTCAAATAGAGTTGAGAGGTCATTCTGGAGGTTATTTTTATGCATTATATAGATATCCCTTTTCAGTTTTTAGGGTATTCGAATAGCTAGATGGAAATATCTAAAACCGTTGAACTGTAATCCAATAGCCTTGATTCTTGAAGATGATTTTATAACTATGTAACTTTTATGGTGTGACTGTGTGACTGTGAAAACCTTGTGACTGACACTCCCTCTATCCAATGTATGGACTAATGAATAAGAAAATAAAGACAAAAATAAATAAATAATACAGGACTATAAGAGATATTGGATGTTTTGGCTGTTCTTTTTAATTTTTATTTTTATTCTTTTTATTTTTTGGAGTAAGGAAAATGTTAAAAATTCATTGTGGTGATGAGTGCACACCTATATGATGATTGAAACTTTGAACCACTGATTGTACACTTTGGATGATATATGGTATATGAGTATATCTCAATAAAATTGCATTTAAAAAACCATTGGTATCATTAGTCTCAATGGTGAAAGACTGAAATCATTTACCCTAAGATCTGGAACAAGATTAAGATGTCCACTTTCATCACTTCTGTTTATCAGTAATATTAAAATGCTAGCTAGAGCAATTTGGCAAGAAAAAGAAAAGACATTCAAATTGGAATGGAAGAAATAAAATGGTCTCTATTCACAGATCACATTCATATATATAAAATCATAAAGAATCCACAAAAAACTACTAGTGCTAATAAACAAATTCACACGGTTTCAGGATACAAGATCAATATGCAAAATCTGTTTTATTTCTATATAATAACAATAAACAATCTGAAAATGAAATTAAGAAAACAGTTCCACTAAAAACAGCATCAAAAAGGTGAAAATACTTAGAATAAATTTAACCTAGGAAGTGTAAGTCTTCCGCACTGGAAATTACAAGATATTGCTGAAAGAAGTTAAAGAAGACCTAAATAAATGGAAAGACATCTGTGTACATAGGTTGAAAGATTTAATATTGTTAATATGGAGATAATCCCCAAAGCAATCTACATATCCAATTTCCTGTCAACATCCCAATGGCAATTTTTAAAGAAATGAAAAAGCTAATCTTAACATTCATATGCAATTGCAAGGGACCTTGAATAGTCAAAACAATGCTGAAAGAGAACAAATTTGGATAATTCACACTTCCTTATTTAAAAATTTGCTACAAAGCTGCAGTAATCAAAGCAGTGTGGTAGTGGCATTAAGGATAGACATGTAGTTTGTGGAATAGAATTGATAGCCCCCAAAAAACCATATTTCTAGTTTAGTTGATTTCTGAAAAGGGTGCCAAAGCTACTCAACAAAGCAGAATAGTTTTTTTAAAAAATTGTGCTAGAATAACTGGATATCCACATGCAGAATAATAGAGTTGGACGTCTACCTCACACCATATACAAAAATTAACTCAAAAGGGATTGAAGACCTAAATGTAAGAGCTAAAACTATAAAACTCTTAGAGAAAGCACAGGGATAAATCTTTATGGTCTTGGTTTTGGGGATGGGTTCTGAGATATAATACCAAGAGCCAAAGTAAAAAAACAAGAACAGAAAAAAAAATAGTTAAATTAGACTTCAAAATTTTAAAAAATTTTGTGCATCAAAGAACACTAGCAAAAAAGTGAAAAGACAACCCACAGGTTGAGAGGGGGAAAAATGTCAATTATATGTCTGTTAAGTGTCAATTATACTGGTAAGAAACAAATATCCAGAACACATATAAGGAACAGCTACAACTCAGCAACAAATGCACAAACTACCCATTTAAAAAAAATATGGACAAAAGATTTGAATGGAAATTTCTTCAAAAAAGATATATAAATGGCCAACAAGCACATGAAAAGATGCTCAAAACTCATTAGTCATTAGAGAAATACACATCAAAATCAAAATCAGATGCACTTCCCATCCACTAGTATGGAATTAATAATAATAATAATAGAAGAAAAATAAGTGCTGGTGAAGTTAAAGAAAAATTGGAGCCCTCTTACATTGCTAGTGGAACATAAGTGGTAAATCCACTGTGAAAAACAGCTTGTCAGTTCTTCATAAAGTTAAATATAGAATTACCATATGATCAAGCAATTGCATCTCTACAAATAAATTCAAAAGACTTGAAAACAGGTGTTCAAACAAATGCTTGTGCATGATTGCTCATATAGCACCATTCATAATAGCTAGAAGGTGGAAACCAACCAAATATCCATCTACTGGTGAATGGATAAACAACATTTGGTATATCCATACAATGGGTTATTATTCAGCCATAAAAAGGGAATGAAATACTAATACGTGCTACAACATGGATGAACCTTGAAAACATTATGTTAATTGAAAGATGCCAAACACCAAAGAGTATATATTGTTTTATTCCATTTATATTACTAGAATATATATATTTTATGTTATATATAAATATATTTATGTATTATCATATATTGTATATAAATTTTTGTGTTTTTATGAATTTCATATATATTTATTTCTAGTATATGCAAATCCACAGACAAAACACAGATTAGTGATTGCCAGGGACTTGGGGAGAGGAGAATGCAGAATGACTTCTTAATGGACACAGAGTTTCCTTTTGGGATGATGAAAATTTCCTGGAACTAGATAGAGATGATTTGCACAACTCTGTGACTATACTAAATATGACTGAATTGTAAACTTTAAAATGTTAAAATGAATATTTTGGATGTAAATTTTGCCTCAATAAAAAAGTTCCCTTCATACTATTTATGAATCTTGTAGCCCAGTGGAAAGGCTGAATGTTTGGGAATATTATAGAACTTAAACTGGGTGATAGGCAAGTACAGCAAATTTCTAACATTTAAAACTGAAATTTTCATCATTTTTAATGTTCAAAAAGAAAAAGTTCTTGGGGCCTGTTGATAGCTCAGTATTAATTTCTCTAATACCAAATGTATCCAAAACTGTTATGAAGTATCTTACTCAAAGCACAATTATGTGTGCATTGTAAGCCTCAGTAAGGCTGGATAAGTGTCAGGCAAAGGCATCCAGGCCTGACATCTCATTACAAACCAAAGCTTGCTTGTTGAATAGCTACAAACTTTCATACACACAAGCAGAAGCAACTCTGCCTCTGCCCTCCAAACAGTTGTATTGTACCATATGAAAGGTAAATTCCCAAAGATATCGCATAAATTCAAGAGCTGCCTCAAGTGCTACTTTTAATTACCAAAATTTAAAAGAATTTTTAAAACCACTGTATTTTGCATTAGTCAGTATACTTTTTCTTCTAAGAAAACAAAGTGTGCATTTTTCTTTTAAATTTATAATATTTAGTTGCTGTTATATTTACATTGCTCTATAGCCTTCTGGTTAGAAGAATACTTCATTTTGTGGGTCTCTCTGGGTTTTGGAATACTCCTTAGAATCCTGGGCCCCCACCCATTAAATGCCTCTAGTGCACAGATTTATTTTAACAACCAAAATAAGTCTACTCATTTCCGTATTCCCCCTGAGGGGTAGTCACCTAAGTTGAAAACTCTAATTGAGAACATACTAGAAAAACTGTTAGCATGTTTTTTTCTTAAATAGTGAAATATAACACATATAGAAAAATAAATAAAATTTAAAGTACATTGTAACAAGTAGTTATAGAACAGATTTCAGAGTTTGGTATGGGTTACAGTTCCACAATTTTAGATTTTTCCTTCTAGCTGCTCCAAGACACTAGAGACAAAAAAAGAAAAACAGTATGATTCAGCAATCATTTTCATTTGCTCAATCCAATCTTCTCTGTTATAATTCCTCCTATTCCTTTGGTCTTTCTCCCAATCATTAGGGGTATTTGGACTATGCTCATTGTATCTTTTTAATGTTGAAAAGAACTGTCAAAAATATGGGGTAGGGTTGTGGAGGTAGTTGACATTCTGGAGAGGTTGGCTTCTCTGGGTCTCAAGACTTATCTGGCCTAGGAACCCACTAGAGGTTGTCAGTTTCTGGAAAGTAATCATAGTGCATGGAACTTTTGTACTATCTCAGATAGAGCCTTAGGTGTTCTTTAGCATTGGCAGGAATGGTTTTGGTTGGGGTTTGGCAAACTATGCTAAATAGCAACATCTTCTTGACTCTATTTGAACTCTCGGCCATTGATACCTTACCTTATTACAACTCTTTCCACCCATTTGTTCAAGCAGGCATTGTCAATCCCATAGTTCCAGTGTCAGGCTCATCCCTGGGATTCACATCCCATGTTGTCAAAGTCATTTTCACCCCTGGATATCATGTCCCAAGTAAGGGGAAGAGTAATGATTTTACTTGCAGAGTTGGGCTTAGAGAGAGGGAGAGGTGACATCTGAGCAAAAAAAAAAGAGGTCCTCTGGAGTAACTGTTAGGCATAACTATAGGTAGGCTTAACATCTCTGCTACATAAATAAGCTTGACAAGAGCAAGCCTCAAGATTGCTCAAGATTGCTTGACCTGTTGACTTGGGAATCCCTGATATTTGAGATAGTATCAGGGATTTGCCCAGTGGCAAAGCTTAGTAGTTCCATATTTTTTCTCCTGTCCCTCAAGGGACTTTGCAAATACTTTTTTTTGTATGTTATGTAGTGGGGTCACATTTCATTATTTTTCCATGTGAGTATCCTGTTATTGCCACACAATTTGTTGAATTTTTGTTTGTTTGTTTGTTTGTTTTTTGGGAAGTCCACTGAATGGAAATAGAACTCAGGTCTCCCACATGGCAGGCGAGGATTCTGCTACTGAACTACCCTTGCATCCCCTGCAAATACCTTTTACTTATCTGCTCAACATACTCTGGGATGTTTCCAGGCATTAAATTTAGCTATACAAAATTACAAGCCTTCATTCCCATTCTGGGCACCATGTGTTTGGGTTGTTTAAATGATCTATCCAGATACGTTGTTAGATTATGTGCTACAGAAAATTTACATTTTGGACAAAATAAACCTCTCATCCTTTGGACTCATTGGGTAGGTGAAGTTTTAATATATAGACAATGTCTTCCTTACCCCTGTATTCTGATTTAGCTTAGTCCTGACCCAATCAGCTTCATTCTTATCTTATTGGAACCTGATCTCTTTTTCAGTTTCTTTAACAGTTGTTGTATGTGACAATGCTGACTTTCAGACCTGCATATTTCCTACTCTGAGTCTTAGGTATCACACAAATACCCAAAGTTTCAAGAGAATACCAGGTTATACATATATAGCACAGCCTCTCAAAATCTAGAAATAGCAATTATGAACTAAATATGACTGCTATAAGAGCTTACAATCTAGGCCCCAATACTCTTATAATTATTTTCTAAAAGAGACCACACAATATTTGCTGTTTGTTCTGGCTTATTTTTGCATGACATTATGTCCCCCAGGTTCATTCACCTCATTGCTTGCCTCATTCCTTCATTCCTTTGTGTAGCTGCACAAGGTTCCATCATATGTATACACCACAGTTTGCCATTCTACTTCTTAGTCAGGGTATCCTTCAAGTATCTTCATAAATTGTGCATCATGTATAATGTCCAAAGTCAATAATCCGTGTCTCACCTTATCCCTATTTAGTTGTTTGGTCATCAACACTCTCAATTTTAGACATTTTTCATTGCTCCTGAGAGAAAAATAACTGATAAACAAACCATCAACCAAATAGAAAATCCAAACCTCCCCTTAATTCTTGTCCTTCTCCCCAAATTATTTACCCCTAGTATTACTGTGGTAATGTTGATATCTTCCTATTTTCCTGTTAAACATAGACCATAGCATACAATAGTAGTTTTTCCCCTGCACCTCGGTATTATTTACTCTTTGTACAAGATTAATACCATTGAAGTAGTTCATGTAAGAACTTATTTACATTCAAGCTGTTAATTGATGGGATATATGGCTCTATATAACCACTTTCAATCATGCTTCCCTTCAATCTGGCAATATTACATATAGACCCACTAATGAACTGACTTCACTCTATCCATTCCCTTACATTTATGTTCAATCTCATTAGCCAACTCTAGCTCCCTTGTGTATGTTTCCTATATTCTATCTTATAAGCCTCTGAGTTTACCTTTACCAAGGTCATAAAAACAAAATCATACGGTATCAATTCTCTCGTATCTGGCTTATTTCACTTAGCATTATGTCCTCAAGGTTTATCCAAGTTGTCATATGCTTCAGACTTCATTTCATCTTACTGCTGCATAATATTCGATCATATGTAAATACCACATTTTGTTCATCCACTCGTCTGTTGGTGGGTGCTCAGATTGTTTCCATCTTTTGGCAATTGTGAAAATGCTGCTATGAACAGTATTTTATTTCTTTTTCCTGCCTGATTGCTCTAGCTCAGACTTCTAGTACAATGTTGAATAATACTGGTGACAGAGGGCATCCTTGTCTCATTCCTGAACTTAGGAGGAAGGCTTTCAGCCTCTCACCATTGAGTATGAAGCTGGCTATGGGTTTTTCATAATGCATTTTATCATATTGAGGAAGTTTCCTTTGATTACTACCTTTTGAAGTGTTTTTATCACAAAAAGATGCTGACGTTTGTCAAACGTCAGAAGGTTCAGCTTCTGTTGAACCACACTTGTATTTCTGATGTAAACACCACTTGTCATGGTGTATAATTCTTTTAATGGTCTTTGGATTTGATTTGGTAGCATTTTGTTGAGAATTTTTTACATCTAAATAATTTCCCTTTCTTATAGCATCTCTACCTGCTTTTGTTATTAGAGTGATGTTAGATTCTCACTTTTTGGAAGAGTTTGAGCAGGAATGGTGTTAGGTTTTTTGTTTTTTGTGGGTTTTTTTTTTTTGGAATGTTTGATAAAATTACCTTGTGACTCCATTTGGCCCTGGGCTTTTCTTTGTAGGGAGATGTTTCATCACAATTGACTTTTTATTTTCTTTTTTTGAAAAATAACATATACAAAAAAGGAATAAATTTCAAAGCACATTACCACAATTAGTTGTAGAACAGATTTCAGAGTTTGGTATGGGTTACAATTCCACAATCTGATGTCTTTATTTCTAGCTGCTCTAAGATACAGGGGACTAAAAGAAATATCAATGTAATGATTCAGTGATCATACACATTTGTTAAATCCTATAGAAAGATTTTTGATGACAGAATGAATCTCTTTACTTGTAATTGGTTTGATGAGCTCTGTTTCTTCTCGAATCAGCGTAGCTTATTCATGTGTTTCTAGGAATTTGTCCATTTCCTCTAAGTTGTCTGTCTTGGCATATGGTTGTTCAGAGTATCCTCATATGATTGTTCTTATTTCTTCAGGGTCCATGGTAATGACCTCTGTCTTATTTCTGATTTTGTTTATCTGCATCCTCTCTCTTTTTTCTTTGTCAGCCTAGCTAGCGGTCCATCAATTTTATTGCTTTTCTCAAAGAACCTACTTTTGATTTTTTAATTTAATTGTTCTCCAATTGATTTAATTCTGCTTTAATCTTTGTTATTTCTCTTCTTCTATTTGCTTTGAGTTTAGTTTTCTGTTATTTCTCAAGTTCCTCCAGGGGAGCAGTTAAGTCCTTGAATTTTGTTCTTTCTTGTTTTTTAATATAGGCATTTAGGGCAATAAATTTCCCTCTTAGCACAGCCTTTGCCACATTCCATAAGTTCTGATATGCCATATTCTCATTTCATTCATCTCCAGATAGCTACTGATTTCTCTAGCAGTTTTTTCTTTGACTCACTGGTTGTTTGAGTGTGTTATTTAATCTCCATATATTTGTGAAAGTTCCCATTCTTAGATGGTTATTGACATCCTGCTTCATGCCATTGTGATCAGAGAAAGTGCTTTGAATAATTTCAATATTTTTAAACTTACAAAGTCCTGTTTTTTGCCACATCATATGATCTATCCTGGAGAATGTTCCATTAACACTAGAGAAGAATGTATACCTTGGTGTTTTGGGGTGTAACAACCTATATATGTCTGTTAGGACAAATTAATTTATCAAATTGTTTAAGTTCCCTATTCCCTTGTTTATCCTCTGGCTGGTTGTTCTGTCTATAGAAGAGAGTGGTGTATTGAAGTCTCCTACTATTATTGTTGAAATGTCTATTGCTCCCTTTATTTTGTCAATGTCTGTCTCACATACTTTGGAGCTCCTTGATTGAAAGCATAGATATTTATGATTGCTATCTCTTCTTGGTGACTTGTCCCTTTTACTAACATATAGTGGCCTTCTTTGTCCTTATGATGTCTTTACATTTGAAGTTTATTTTGTCTGATACTAATATAGCTACTCCTGCTTTCTTTTGGTTATAGCTCGCATGGAACATCTTTTTCCATCTTCCATTTTCAATCCATTTGTATCCTTGTGTCTAAAATGAGTCTCTTGCAAGCAGCATATAGCTGGATTATATTTCTTAATCCATTCTGCCAACCTATATCTTTTCATTGGTAAGTTTAGTCCATTAACATTCAAGGTTATTACTGTAAAGGCATTTCTTGAACCCAACATCTTATTGTTTGGATTTTATTTGACAGATCTATATATTTTTCCCTCTTTTTTCTTTTTATCCTTAAATTACCCCATTGGTACTCTTCATTTCTATGCCCTCCTCCAGACCTCCCTCTCCTGTCTTTTATTTTTTTTTCAGCTCACTGAATTCCCTTTAGTATTTCTTGTTGGACCGGTTTCTTGTTGACATATTATCTCAGTGTTTGTCTCTTTGTGAAACTTTTAATCTCTCCTTCATTTTTTTAAAAGAAAGACTTTATTACTAGTTTTGTAGTAGGAGAGCAGATGGCCTAGCAGCCCAAAATCCATCTCTCCAAACTACAGTAATTCAGGTAGTTTTATTTGAGAAAAGATGGGAAGGGCTTAGGATAATGAGCACAGTGGCCTCAGATGATGTGATTAGAGATAATCTAATTATTGAGCATGTGCAGATGGATTACATGCTTAGTCACAGAATACATGAAAGAAAATGGTGGAATGAAGTATGGATGACTTGTAGTTTAAAGTCTAAGCTACTGTGCATGTGGGATGAGCTCACTTTGTTTAGATCCAGTCTCATTCATAAAGATAACTTTAGACTTGGGGTAGGTCAGTTCTGGGCTGACCTAAGACCCTTCATTAATGAACATTAGTGGCTGTCTTTAGCCATTACAAGACTCTAAAGTTGAAAAACTGGATAACTGAGTCAAATGAAGGTTAGTCACAGTGATTTTACAATCACAGAGGCAGAAGATAAGGGCTGCACAATCATTATCGGAGGCAGCTGGATTACAATTCAGAGACTTCAGGTGTTTTCTTATGTCTACTCCAATATGCCAGAAAGCAAAAAGGAATATTTATTTAATGATTCAGTAATCAAAATCATCCCTTAAATCCTGATTTCTCAGGAACTGTAATGGTTCCTCTCTCTCACTTGATAATTATCTCTCAGTCTTGAGGGGTATCTGGGTGATAACTCTCTAACTGCTTC